>JAUEJL010000591.1:0-10500 GCA_032274825.1 Drosophyllum lusitanicum | reverse complement strand
ATATATCTTTGGTTTAATTACACTAATGGTCCCTCAATTTTTATCTTTTGTTTTAACAGTTTTAACCCCTCAAGTTTCTAAACATCTCCTAATCTTAAATAGGCAATCTACTAAAACATATCACTTGTTTAATTTATTAAATCACAAAATTTTGAACTTCGGGTATTACAGTAATGTGTGTTGGAATTGTTAGAAAGAGGGTCATAGAGCTGGTGAATGTCTTTTTGCCAAGAAGACAGGGTCAGGTGCAGGGGTGGTCGGGGATCATCATCAACAACGGGTCAGAAGAGAAAGAAACCTCCTACACCGTAGGGTAGGGCTTTTCGTATGTCAGTGGATGATATCATCACGGGTATGTTTTTAATAAACTCCATACCTACACGTGTGTTATTTGATTCTGGAGCCAATCGCTTTTTCATTTTTGTGATAAATTGAAATTGCCTACTTATCTTGTTTCTACTCCTCTTGAAATGGAGATAGCTGATGGTAAAATGGTTCCAGTCACAACGTCTGTGTCTGGAGCTGAAATTGATATTGATGATAAATGTTTTCCAGTTTCCTTTTTTAATGCCTATATCTGGATTTGATGTGGTTTTGGGCATGGACTGGTTGAGCCGGCATAAAGCTAGTATTAAATGTCATAAAAAGCTAAGTTCTTTTCCTTTATCTGACGGGTCACACGTAGTGGCTCGCGGAGAGAGGGTTAAGTCTACTTTTCCTATTATCTCGTTCATGAAGACTAGAAAATCTATGGTCTAAGGGTGTGAATCTTTTCTTGCTTATGCTATTGGCGTCGAAAAGTAAAAGTAGACAGTTTCAGAAATCCGGGTGGTTTCGGAATACCCGGAAGTGTTTCCTAATGAATTACCTGGGTTGCCTCCGGTTCTGAAGGTGGAATACAAAATTGATTTAATTCCAGCTTCCAGCCTAGTGGCTAAATATCCTTACAGGTTAGCTCCTTCTGAAATCAAGGAAATGATGTCTCAGATTCAGGATCTGTTGGACTTTACTATACGTGCCGGAAAAAAAACCTAGAAAAACGAAATTTTTAAAAAGTATAGCAATATATATGTCATATTAAAAAAGTATAAAATTCTCATTTTTTTGGTATAGTTTTCGTATTCTAAACCTTTGCATGTGAGAGATATTTTAGTTTTAAAAAATTGGGGGTAAATACCAAATGTCCAAATTACCCCTCATTAATTACCTTAAACATAGAAATTGCTTTAATTTAATTAAGGTTATCCATTAACAACAATTTAATATAGACCCTCTGTTTTTTATCAATGGCTATAATTGGTTTTCGCGTTACTCATAATAAAAATGGTTTTCAAATGAACCCTCCTATATATATAAAATCTATTAAACAAACTTGGCCATTAATTTAGATAAAAATTAAATCTGAACCATCTACTTTAATAAAAATTAAAAATCTAATTTTGACTTTTCTTGCTCAAAATTGGATTTAATTTTCACTTTAATTTGAATCAAAATTATTAGAGAATATTGCATATATGATTTTTTTAAACCTTAAAATATTGTTTTTCCGCTATAACTTACAAATATTATATTTACCGTTTATAACATTTCAAAAATATCATATTCAACCAAATTCTTAATTTTATCATTTTAAAATATTTTATAATCATTTTAAATTATTTTTAGTTACAATCAATAAGTACTTGACTTTATTATTCCTAATTGTAACAATAATGATTAATGATTTGTACAAGAAGTGCAATTATATTTTTTCGTATCATGATATCAAGTATCTGCCGTCACATCTACCCTCTACCTCGCATCGACACTTCAACCACTGATTCAGGTGTTGACGCCGTCTGTCACCATCTTTTTAAATTCTAATTTCTTCTGAGTCTTATAATTATATAATATCTTTTTATTAATGTTTAATATTTATCATTTTCTCAAAACAACGTGTGTATCATACGGGTATTTAATCTAGTGTGTATATATAAATTTAAATTACACTATATATAAAAAAACAAACATATCATTTTTCATATTTTTTCCGCTTCTTATTAATGTTTAATATGAATTTGACATCCATATTTTATTAGTTGCTTCTTTAAATAAACTTTTTTTCCTAGATTTTTTTTAATTAGATAACAGAATATCGGAGAGCATATTTACATCTTCATATATAATTTGGCCCGGTCTAGAATTCATATTCCTCCTACGTGCTTTACAACAACAGAAATAAACAGATTCAAAAACCATGAATCTTTGTATACAGCATTTGCAAATTGCATGCAACCACATAAACAAATACACAACATAAACACGGACTTGTATCTATTGGAATCACCATGGATAATCGAGGCGTTAAAGTTGAAACCTTTCTAGGTTCAAGTTGATGTAACATCATGAATAATCCACACGCGAGTGAGTCAATGACATCCTTCAGGTCATTTATCTAGTTTGATCCGACACCGGTTCAAGTTGATGTAATACAAACACCACACCTTATAGAACCGGGCAATTTAAGATACACGTATATGAGCGAATACTTACATTGTTCGGTTATGTCAAATTGTTTTATGTGAATTGCTTGAAGATCTACAATTATAATGTTAATTATTATTATAGTAAATGAAAATCAAATCAATGCTGCTAATATTGTATTGAACCATGATATATTTAATTAGGGTTAATTTAGCAATTATAAAATTTAATTTAATTTGTAATAATATTAACTAAATAAATAAATATGATTCAATTAAAAAAATATCCAAATAGTTATAAACTTGAAAGGCAAAAAAGTAAGGACAAAATGGTCATTTACACCGGTTCCCTCCTCCTAGCATGAGTACTACAGAGTAGAACAAACACGTTGACTATAATTTGAATTACGCAAACTTAAAACGGTCAACGATAAACCAATCAAATAGACAGAAACAAAAATACCCAAGTTTGCATGGGTCCCTGTCCTATGTTGCACTTCGTCATGAGGCGGTAATTCATTTTATAATTACTATTATTTTAAATAACTTTTTAGTTATGTTTTGATCAATTTGTTTGATTGTTTTTATAATTACTTTTAATTTGTTTTACATATCTTTTTCACGTATTTACAGCAAGACCCAGTCACGGGTAAATTTTCAAACTTGATTAATCAATTTGGAAATATGCATCGTTGAAACAATGAATATGTCAGCTCGGTTGCTTAAAGTGAACATGTACGTACATATCTTTAGTTTACTTATGTGTGTGTGTATTAAATTCATATATGGAAAAATTTTAGTTACTTATATCCATTGCTCAAACTAAACACACACACACACACACACACACACACACACATATATATATATATATATATATATATGTGTGTGTATATAAATCTTAGCGAGCGATATTTGGTGATTATGTTGTATTTAGTTTTACAATTTAGATGTGGTGAACTATACTATTGAGTTTGTAGTCATTTATAGATGTTGATTATTATGTTAGTTGAAAAGTTGAATAATTATCATATGTGAATTTTAAACATTTGTAAAATTATGGATATCCATTTTACAGTCGTTATGGTGTCGAAATTTTATATTATAAATAACAAGTTATTAATGATAACAATTTCAACTTTTATAATTACACAGCAACAAATGGAGCAACTCAGACAAAGTCAAGCCGGGAGTTCAAATCCCATGACAGACCGCAAATACTTTCACAAGTGTTAGGTGAACGTCGTTGACATAATCATGGATGGGGCAGAAAGTTATCCGTTATTGTATTTATTCCAAACTACCAACCACCGAAAGAAAGGGTATACGCACAAAGAGAAAGGGATGAAATAATGTGGAATCATGACGCTACAAACAATGCAAATTTTGGAATATTATTTGATGCACTAAAACGAGTAAATTTTGGTATTCTCGGCTTTGTAACGCCCCAATTTATAAAACTGTTCATTCAACTAAATCCCACATAATATTTCACATACAAAAAAGTTTACATGAAAGCGGAAGCATAATTGTTTCAAAACCATTTATCAAAAACTATACACACATGAAATACTACAAGTTAATGTCAAAAACTTGTTCTACACAACCAGGCGTTTGGTTTCTTTTAAAAGTTTTAATAAATGCAGTCAAACCAAAGCTTTTCCCTTGTCTTTACTGTGCCCTGCAAAACACATAAAATAATATCTGGTAAGCTGCGAAAGCTTAGTGAGTAAACTAGATTGCAAATCATATTAACACGTGAATATAATCACATAATGAAACCCGCTAGCCACTGGTTTTAGACCTAGGGCAGCAAACTGAGCCACAGTACTGTACTATTTCTGAGACACTACTGCACATAGCAATATGCTGAATAACAAATATGATGAATACATATAAGTATTCATTGTAATAACACACATGCTACACATATGAAAGATAGTCTAGAAGACTCACCTTGTAATTGTTTAAAACGTAATGTAACGTAAGATAATGCTTGAGGTATCCGAACATGATCCTACACATATCATACAACAACATATAATTAAAAACACACATTTCTGATCTGAACTGACTACTACACGGGTCATGTAACCCTACACGGGCCGTATACCCTATGCTCTACACGCCCGTCATTCAAACATCACAAAAGTCGGATCAAACGACCTACACGGGCTGTGTACCCTTTACGGCCGTGTACCCCATATGTTACACGACCATGTATACAAACATGGTCTACGATACCCATTAACTCTGCACGGGCAATGTAATCCTACACGGGCCTTGTACATCTCATCCGACTCATATACACGGCCCGTGTTCATCCTGTACGACTTACAGTTCAGATGCCACACACACGCTAAAATCCATCCAAAACATCCCAAAACTCATTCTAATCAATTTTTAACATCTTGGGGGTGTTTTACAACATCCCTAACAGTCTGAAACACTTAAAACACATAAATAACATGCTTTGAATCTTGATTCAACCATTTGAATCATATTAACCCATTTGAACTTGAAAACAAACAAACCAATCATCCGTTAAATGTTTCAAGATGGAGATGATGATGATGATGATGATGATGATAGCTTAATATCCTGTTTTCTCTTGTTCAAGTAGAGAAACAAATAAGGTTGTATGGAGAAGTTGCTGTGCAGCGTTGCAAATGTAAAGTATTTGACTTGGAAAGTCAAATATGGGTTTTTATATATATACAAGTTTATCATATTGACATAAATAGTACCTTGACTATTCAATTTTTACTTTGATAACTTTGACCCCTCTAGTTAAATCCACATCTTATTACTTACAATCACCGATAACACATATATAATACACATTTATTTTCTGTATGTTACAACTCTTCCCCACTTGGGAAGATTTCGTCTCTGAAATCATCTGCCGAAGAGTTCTAGAAAATTCTTCATCATATCTTGTTCAGGTTACCATGTGAAATCTGATCCTTTTTTGTGCTTCCATTGGACTGTAACTAGCCTAATTTGTTTATTACGTAGAGTCTTAACTTTTCTTTCCAATATTGCCGTAGGCTGTTCCATATAATTAAGTTTTTCATCAATACTAACATCTTCCAATGGTATAATTGCAGACTCGTCTACTAAACATTTCGTGAGATGAGACACATGGAAGGTGTTATGAATCTGAGACAACTCTTTTGGTAGTTCTAATCGGTAAGCAACCTTCCCCACACGTGCGATGATTCTGAATGGTCCAATAAATATCGGACCAAGCTTTCCTCTCTTTCTGAATCTAATTACGCCTTTCCACGGCTACACTTTTAGTAAAACATAGTCCCCCACCTAGAACTCAAGTGGTGATTTGCGTTTATCCACATAGCTCTTCTGTCTACTCTGGGCAGCTAACAATCTATCTCGTATCTGCTTAATATGTTCCGTTGTTCGCTGAACTAGTTCTGTACTACCCAGCTTTTTCTAACCCACCTCTCCCAACACACTACAGTTCAACATTTTCTACCATACAACTTTAGATACGGTGGCATCCCAATGCTGGAATGATAACTGTTATTGTACGAAAAATCGGCCAAAGGAAGATACGAATCCCAGTTTCCACCGAAATCGATAACACATGTACGAAGCATATCTTC
Organism: Drosophyllum lusitanicum; assembly: GCA_032274825.1. Classification (NCBI taxonomy): domain Eukaryota; kingdom Viridiplantae; phylum Streptophyta; class Magnoliopsida; order Caryophyllales; family Drosophyllaceae; genus Drosophyllum; species Drosophyllum lusitanicum. Next base: position 4,412 of record JAUEJL010000591.1, on the reverse strand, counting down.
AAACATCTGTATAGTCCTTTCACTCTGACCATGGGTCTGAGGGTTATAAGTTGTACTAAGATGATGCTTAGTTCCCAACTCTTCATGAAATTTATTCCAAAACCGGGAAGTGAATATCATATTCCTGTCTGATACAATTGAGACTGGCACGCCATGACGAGACACAATCTCCTTCACATATACATCTTCTAGACGTCTAGAGGGATAAGTTTCTCTAATGGGAATAAAATAGGCACTTTTTGTTAACCTGTCTACAACCACCCAAATCGCATCATAACCTCGTGGGGTTTTGGTAACTTAGTCTGGCACGCCATGACGAGACACAATCTCCTTCACATATACATCTTCTAGACGTTTAGAGGGTTAAGTTTCTCTAATGGGAATAAAATAGGAACTTTTTGTTAACCTGTCTACAACCACCCAAATTGCATCATAACCTCGTGGGGTTTTGGGTAACTTAGTAATCACGTCCATCGTAATGTTTTCCCATTTCTAGATCGGTATATCCAAGGGCTGTAATTTACCATGGGATTTCCGATATTCAGCTTTCACTTGCAAGCATGTAAGTCATCTTTCCACATATTTAGCTACATCCCGTTTCATACCTGGCCACCAATAATCTACCCTCAGGTCTTTGTAGATTTTAGTAGCTCCTGGATGAATCAAAAATCTAGATTTAAGAGCGTCATCTAAAAGTGTCTGACGCGTATTTCCATAACTTGGCACCCATATACGACCATATCTAGTTAATACATCAAGACTGTATTTAACCAGATTAACTACTTACCCCTCAATACACTCTTTATTATGATTTTCACTTTTAATTGCTTCTGACTGAGCTGTTCGTATCACATAAATCAAAGGTGTCGTAACTGTCATTCTGAATGATTGATTCTTTATAAGTACTGTTCCTGATTTTCTACTTAAAGCATCGGCTACAATGTTAGCCTTACCAGGATGATATAATATCTCACAGTCATAATCTTTTAACAATTCTAACCATCGCCTCTGCCTCATATTGAGATTCTTCTGATCCATAAAATATTTCAAACTTTTATGATTGGTATAAATAGTAAATCTCACATCATACAGGTAGTGTCTCCATATCTTGAGCGCAAAAACTACCGCTGCTAGCTCTAAGTCATGAGTAGGGTAATTACTTTCATGTGTTTTTAATTTTCTAGAAGAATAAGTAATAATCCTGCCCTTCTGCATCAAAACATAATCCAGCCCATTGTATGAAGCGTCACAAAATACTACCATATCTTTAATCCCTTCACGCAGTTCAAGAACCGCTGCTTTACATAGTTTCGGCTTGAGAGTTTAGAAAGCGACTTGTTAATCACTTCCCCACACGAATTCCACATTTTTCTTCGTTAGTTGGGTTAAAGGAACAGCAGTCTTTGAAAAATCCTGAATAAACCTCCTGTAATAACCTGTCAACCCTAGAAAGCTTCTGATCTCTATCGGGTTCTTTGGGGATTCCCATACTGCCTCAACCTTTGTAGGATCTACTTTGATCCCATCATTGTTAATTAGATGACCCAGAAATTGTACTTCTTGGATCCAGAATTCACATTTAGAAAACTTGGCATATAACTGTTCTCTCCTTAATGTCTCTAGGACTTTTCGGTGATGTTTCTTATGATCTGATGGACTTCTGAAATAAATAAGGATATCGTCTATGAACATAATCACTGACTTATCCAACATTAGCCTACACACCCTATTCATCAGATCCATAAACGTTGTTGGTACATTAGTAAGGTCAAATGGCATCACAACAAACTCAAAATGCCCGTAACGAGTTCTGAACACGGTTTTTGAAATATCATCTGTTTTGATCTTAAGCTGGTGATAACCTGACCTCAAGTCAATCATCTATCCTGGGGAAAGGATACTTATTTTTTATGGTCACTTTATTAAGTTCACGGTAATCAATACACATACGAAAAGTACCATCCTTCTTTTTCACAAATAATATAGGAGCACCCCATGGGGAGCTACTGGGTCTGATAAATCCCTTGTCTAGAAACTCCTAGAGTTGCTTTATCAATTCTTGCATCTCTGGAGGAGCAAGTCTGTATAGAGCTCTTGCAATAGGCGAAGCTCCCGGCATTAAGTGTATTCTGAACTCAACCTGTCTGGCGGTATTCCTGGTAAATCCTCGGGAAACACATCAGGATACTCACATACCACTTTCATATCTTTTAAATTTATCTGTTTCTTCTCTAGCTTAGTATCTATAACATAAGCTAAGAAAGCAGTGTACCCATGCTGAAGATACTTAGCTTTAGAAATTGAACACATACACAACTTTCCCCTTTTTGCATCACCACATATAATCAGTTCTTCCCCACTTGGGGTACGAAACCATATCACTTTCTGTTCACATAATATCCTAGAAACGACCTTTCAATAGGGAATCTAATAGTATCAATTTCTAACACATTATGCTTATACACATCTGATACAATCACAGTTTTTCATCAGCTATTTCCACTTCGAGAGGAGAATCTAGCTTTTCACGCATATGATTGAAATTTTTGCAAAAGGAAACAGATACGAACGATTTACTTCCAACAAAATCAAACAGAACGAGAGCAGGCATGTTATTGATAAGATATGTACATGTGACCACATCTGGCTTTGTTTTAGCTTCCTCAGCTGTAAGCTGGAAATATCTCCCCTTTGCTTTAGACACATTCTCCTTCTTCACCTCAGGAATACGTGTAGATGGTAAAGTTGGAGTAGACTTGGAACCGGTAGGTGCTATTGTTGCAGTTGGATTGGGACATTCAGGCCTCTGATGACCCTGCTGATAGCAATTGAAGCATACCTTAATCGAGTTCTTACAATCTTTTCTCATATGACCAGGTTTCCCACACTTAAAACATGTCGTGGAACCGAACCTGCATTCTCCCATGTGATTTTTCTTACATGTCGGGCAAACCGGGTACGTCTTCTGCACCACTGTCTTTTCTGGAGTTTCAACCCTTGGTTTCTTATACACTGGTGTCGCCTTCTCCACTGGCTTTCTTTCTGTCTCCTGCCTTTCCAATTCTAACTCTCTAGCCCTTGCTGCATCCATCATGGTCTTCACCGTCTGATGCTTACTAGCGTCAATAAACTCTCGTATGCTATGCCTAAGCACCATCATATACCTATACATTTTCATCTTTTCATTTGCCACATAGTCTGGGCAAAAACGAGCTTTCTCCATGAACTTTGAATTAATCTCTGATACAGTCTCCTTCGTCTGTTTCATCTTGTGGAACTCATCCACAATTCTATCAATTTCTGCTTGTGGCACAAACTGCTCTAAAGCAATTTCTTTAAATTCTTCCCATGTCATAACTTCAATCTGAGTGTGACCCCTTTTGTTTCACTTCCATATCCCACCAATCCTTAGCCGCACTTCTCAACTAATTGGTTGCATATCTTACTTTATTCTCAGGTTCACACGAACACGTATGGAATGCACCTTCAATCTCAGAGATCCACCTATGACTGACGACTGGATCGGTTGCCCCATAAAACAATGGCGGTTGGCAAGCCGCAAAATCTCTGAACGTACAACTCTTTGGTGCGTCACGTATAATGACTTGGGGTTGAGGATTAACCCCTTCACCCCGAGCAGCTAACCTAGCAGTAATTTCCTGTCTAACCACTTCCCTATTCTGATCACTTATCTGATCTGCAACTTGTGTTATAATATAGGGAATACTCTGCTCCAAAGCTTTACTAATTTCCCTTGCTACAATTTCTCCGATTGCAGGTTCTGGAATTCCTTCATTTAAATATGGGGCTCCTCCACCCCTATCATGTAGTATCCTAACAGGAACACGCTCATCTGTCACACTTGTCTCTACCCCTTCGGGCCTATGACTAGGACCACCCTTAGTGTTATTAGCCGCTCTTGAACCTCTTGTATTAACCATACTGAGATTAAAATAAAACTAACAGTTCATAATCAATCACATATATACTTTCTATCATAAGGAAAGCTTAATCAACACTATTAGCTTCTTATTCTAACATATTACCTTTGACCTGATCCATAAGTTACAACCATGATTCTGTCAAGTTTTTAGCATATACCGTGTAATTGTAGTAGTATGGGCCCCTTACCACTTTAAGTTCACTGTACATGCCAAATCTTAACTTTCACCACTCGGTACCTTACTTCACAAGCTTAAGTTTAATTCTTGCATCATATTCTCACCTATTCATATAACAATTCAAATAGATAAGAATTCACATATAAAACCAACTTTAATCACTTGCACACATATATCATATCAGTTCTAAACACATCATGTTCTCACATAATACATAATCAATATAATTGCTAGTTATACTCACCAAGCTGCAAGCCTCCAGTTTGACAATTTTCAAAACCATGGTTCAAG
>JAUEJL010000580.1:0-10501 GCA_032274825.1 Drosophyllum lusitanicum | reverse complement strand
TTATTTAATTAAATGATTGGCCTACAAGTGTTCTCACCGTTCTCCATTTAACATGTGTTCTCACTGGATCCTTCCTCGTATATATATATATATATATATATATATATATATATTACTTTACTACTATATATTGGTTTTTATATTATCTTTTATTTAATCGTTTTAAGACTATGAAAACTCAATCATGATTTATTTTTTCCTATAATTCCTATGATCAAACTCTAATCTCCTTACAAACCTTAATCTCGTTTACCACCACCAAATTATAAGACTAAAATTTTTTAATCAATATAAAATATGTCACATCCTCTCTCCTTACCCCAAAACTTTCCGACTTTTCTCGTGTTAATATATATCTATACTATATTATAAAGTATTTAACATCCTCTTTCTTAAAAAATTTAAGACTACTGAATTTTAAGTAGTACATCTTCTTACGCAAATAATACAAATACTCAAAGCAATAGTTCAATCTACCATCTTCCTAATTAACTCAGCAAATTATGGTAACGGTTGTTTTAAACAACTCATTAAACATTATTAGGTATTTCTTTTCTTATTTTTTTGTTTTTGTAAAATTACTTTTCCAAATAAAAGGGTTGATGACAAAAATATAGAAATAAATATATAGAAAAAGGAGAGAAAACAGATATTATGTCGAATAAAAGTATCTGCTACAATATTTCGCAAATACAATACCCTTACATTATCGTAACAAGACATGTTGTCAAGCCCAAACTATTCGCCGCCGTTGCCGTCATATTGCGCGGGTACTATGCTAGTCAGTTATAAATATATACAATTAAAAACAGTTATATTATAATTTAATATAATTACATTTATTATAGTACAATGCATTATATAATAGTGTTAATTACATGAAAATTTATTAAAGTTTGCTAATTGTAATATTATGTGTGTTGAATTTCAAAAACTTGCATAAAATATATTAATTAAATTAAGTATATTAATTTAAAAAAAACATCATATAAGATGTACAACAATAGAAAACCTAACATTTGATATTTCCTTGTGTTTGGTTCAGCGTTTTACATACTTAATCAAAAGGACCAGCTAACTAACAAGCTTGAACTTAAAACTAATCAGGGTATTTGTGTTGGTTATTCCTCAATCTTCAAAGTCTATAGAGTTTATAACAATAAAAGAAGACTCGTTGAAGAGTCAATGCATGTTTCTTTTGATGAAATTGTCATTGTTAAGGCCGAGAAGACTCAAGATGACCTAGTCAATATAGATGAAATTGAGACAAGTAGAGATAAAACTGAGGAAATCAAGAATTCAATGAGTCATCACATGACCAATCATCTACACAAAAGGCTACTCAACATGGTGATCATCAAGAACTAACAATAGAATCAACTCAACTTTGGCGATCACCATGAAACTGAAGACAACGAACTTGGAGCTGATCATCAAGAACTAACAATAGAATCAACTCAACTTTCTAAGAAGAAGTTATAAGATCTCCATCCTCCACTGAGCACTCTGTTCAAGAGCTTCATTCCTGTGTTACAGATCAGAATCCATAAGAACCATCCTATGGATCAAAATCATTGGTGACCTTAAAGTTGGTGTCCAAACCAAATCTAAGTCAACTACAAACTATGTTACCTACACCAACTTCATCTCTCCAATGGAACCAAAGAAAACTAGGGAGGCTCTAACCATGAAAATTGGATTAAAGCAAATCTAGAAGAGTTGACTGAATTCTAAAAGAATGAAATCTAGATACTGCAAAACTATTATAAGCATTAAGTGTTATATTGGAACAAGATGGATAAAGATAGAGTGAAGCAATGCAAGAAGAGGTGACTAGATTCTAATGATTGAAATCTGGATACTACAAAACTATAAAAGGCACTAAGTGGGTGTTCTTGAACAAGATGGATAAAGATGGAGCGAATTTATGAACAAAGCAAGACTAGTGGCTTAAGGCTACAAACAGGAAGTTGCCATAGTTATGATAAGACTTTTGCCTCTGTAGCTAGAATTGATGAATTCGATGTGAAACAACCTCCAGGATTCATCAATCCATAATTTCAAAACCATATTAATAAGTTAAACGAGGCTTTGTATGGACTCAAACAAACTCTAAGAGATCAGCGAAATAGACCATCCCAATACCTTTTTCTATAAACTTCATAAGAGGAAGCATTGATATAACCCTCTTCACGAGGAAGAATAAGGGACATGTTATTTTGGTTTAAATCTATGTGGAAGATATCATCTTTGGGTTAGTGTTATGACCCATTTAGGAGTATAAATACATGTTTTATAATTCAGTTTTGAGTTAATTGATAATAAACATAATTCTTTTTCAAAAATAAATAAATTATAAAACATGTATTTATACTCCTAAATGGGTCATAACACTAAGGACTAGATGGGTTGTCCATATGTCAGACTACACATAGAAAGATGATAGGCTCATCATTATACTTGATAGCTAGTAGGCATAGTATTATGTTTTCCATTTGTGTATGTGCACCTTATCAATCTAACTCAAAAGATTTCATCTTCAAGCTGTCAAGAGCATAATTAGATATCTTAAAGGAACTCCAAATATATCTTTGGTATCTACAAAAACTCTAAATTTGAGTTAAATAGGCATTCTAACGCCGATCCTACTACGCGCAAGCTTGACAAGAAAGTTACAAGATAATGGTTTCAATTGTTTGGAGGAAAACTAGTTAGTTGGACAAGTAAGAAGCAAATTCACTTACTGCTTCCACAGCCAAAGCTGAATATGTAACAACACGAAGTTGTGCGCAAAGCCTTTGAAAGCAGCACCAACTTCATGACTTTGACAGGCATATCACAAAAAACCCAATATTTTATGATAACCAGAGTGTCATATCCATCACTCTTTCACTCAGCAACGAAGTATGTTGAGATTAGACATCACTATTATTGAAAAATGTAAAGTTAAACCATTGAAATCAAATTTATATCAACTAATGATCAATTAGCAGATACAATCACAAAAGTTATGGATGACAAACATTTTTAATATCTACTAGTAAATTGAAAATGCTCAACCCATGATTTTGATAAAACTTTTGAGTAAAACCCAATAATATTTTACACACATAACTTCTCATCTTCTGTTCTCAACTATTTTTGAACCCCAATTTTACCAAATTCTCAATTGCTAACAGCTAATTTCACATGAAGTGTTCTCAACTACAACAGGAATGTGGAATATGCACAACTCATCTTCAACAAATTGAAGGTTCATGTGTTGAAGACAAGGGATCTGGGAGTACCCTTCATCCAATTCCTTTCAAGGAGTGTTCCAAGTAAGTCTTGCAGACACATATGGAAGAAGGTATAAGAGGTGTGCCACCCCTGCCTAGGGGCCAAGATGTTTATTGGCACAATTCATCCTGGTCAAGAGCTGATTAGCAAAGACATGATGGAGACATAATCCTACAAGAATAAATAACATCCCCTACATAACATGCAATCCATACTTATCTAATTCTAATAATTATAACACACCCTTTACAAGTTGTTACCACATTTGGAGTCCAAAATCACATAAAAGCCAGAGTATAGATTTAGGGGTCTTAACATAACAGTCTTCAAAAAATAGTGCAGACTATTTATCGCTATGGTCTACTGCTTTACCATAAATCAAAATGAGATCAAACTCCTATGAGCTTCTTGAGAGCATAATTGCAGCTGTGAAAAGTGCCTCTTTCCCAAATGGCAGTATCCCAGTGTGCCTGAGAACCATCATGAAATAATTTGCAATTATAATTAGAATTTGTTAGTAATCTAGTAACGCTCGTCATATTTTGACTATTTTCACGTCGAATCCACCATTAATTTTCTTATTATTGATCATCTTTAGGAAATTTGCAGCAAATGTACTATTTTCTAAGACTAAAAATTGCCGCAGCTTTCTAAATATGAAGCATTAATAAGGTCTATTTGCATATGCAAAAACAAAATATTCATTATTTTTGTTTAATTCTAATTAACATTTGATAAATAACCAATAAAAAAAGAAAAAAAAATGTCATTAAACTCTATCTAATATTTGATAAAAATAAATATTTTTTTTTAAAATTGTTATATGAAAAATAAAAGATTATCTTGATAGACAAGTAGCTTACTCATCTGTCTTTTTAAGACATCTGAAGACTGAGATCATATTATTGCAAATCTCTGGAAGAGAATTCTCAGCAATGTATTCCTTGGATTCAGTAGAATCCGGAGATGGTAATAATATATATGCCTGATCATAGTGAACAAAACTTCATGTTAATTTTGTTACTTTTCTTCAAATTCTACAATGAATACCACAACAATTCACCTGAAAAGCATGTGCTAAAAGCAATTGAGTTACTTCTGTACTGATCTTCTTTATGATGCTTTTTGTACTGTTCCCATTTGAAAAACACTTTAAAACTCCACCAAATGTTGAATCATTTGTCGAGCCATTGGATCTCCTCGTGCGAACAGACGTCTGCAATGTGGCTTGTTAAAATGGTGATTTAAAATATTAAAAAAATGGGGTGAATCTCCAATTAAAAACTAATACAGTAGGATATAATTACCAAAAAATTGCAAAAGTGCCAAATTACCTTGGGAATGTACTTTTGGAGATACTGAACAATCATATCCAGTTTCAGTTTCGGTTTATCCAAAGCCTAAAACAGAATCCCCAAGTTGTTAACATAGTCTGTCTCAGTCTCTCAGATTTCATATTAACATAATCTCAAGATATTCAAACACATAATTTAAGCCCAAAACAAAACTTTTGATCAAATATTAGATTGACTAGAAACTGGATTACTGGATAAACTTGCACATCAAAATATGTTTTCTAGCAATTTGCATTGGAATGAGAGAGAGAGAGAGAGAGGAACAATCTCATATTTCCTTCATGTATACAATTTTTCCATTCTTCGTCCTATATTTTGTGGGTCCCATTTCAATTATCCCCATAATCACTTTTTCATTCCTGGTTACACCTATAAATGAGACCCACACAATTTAAACTTCAAACAAGAAAGTAGCACATTAGCATATAGATAAATACCTGAAAAAATGGTAACAATATATCCTTGTCATAAGTAAGTTCATCCAGGATAATATCCATTGCAGGGGTTCTGCAAAATACGTCAAATTTTAGGTTCAAAATGGGACGGTGGGTTTGAGTTAACCGGCAAACACTTTTTTGTCAATAATTTGAATTTTATTTATAGAAAATTAACATGCTAAATCACTAAACAATATTATTATGAGACTAATGCAATAAGATAGAACTCTAGGCGACTTTCAACTTGCTCTACCTACTTGATCATGTTCCCCTATTAGCTGAATTTTGGGAACTGACATTTATGATTAAAACTTGGTTGAAAAACTTAGCCCAAATCGACCAGTTCATACTTCAATGCATGAAAACTGCAAAAATTGGTTGAAATTTTGACTTGAAGTGAAAAAAAAAAAATGGAAAAATGAAAATTACCTTGTACCATCAGCTCTGGTGGTCCAACCTTTTAGATCTGCTGCCTTTTTAGATGAATCCAGTTCAATGATCTATAAATTTCACAATATCAATATTAAAATGTAATTTCACAATACATGCTATCACATAAATAAAGGTCGATAATTATTTACCATTGAAAGAAGTTTCTGAACAGCATCACATGTACATTTTACTACTTCAGGTAAGGCTATGGCAAGAGCAGTATGACCATTTTCAGTTATATCTGTTGATTCGGTTTCAGCAGGTCTCACATCATGTGTAGAATGCGTTGAAAATTGAGATAATTCACACATAGTGGATAAACAATCTTTAATTAGTCCTTTGTAGGTTATCTTCCGTGATACCTACGACGATGAAGAATATTTATTTTGATCATTATTATATAAATGTCTTCCAAGTTGTAACCACAGAATAATGGTCGCTGAAGTAAAGTTTAAATTTAATTAAAAGTGTAGGGAAACTAGTAGTTATCCTTTACCAGAATCATATTGAGCAACGACTCCCTCAAACAGATCCACTCTGAGCTTTCTGCATCAAGAAACACATTTTATTCAAAATTATTATATTACTATAGAAACAATATAGTTTCCCTAATCATATCTGATGAAATAATTACTTATGAACCAGTAAAATGAAGTCTACCTTTAAATACCAAATTCCGAGGTACAAAGTCCCCTTCAAGTACATTAACAAGATACTGAAATAGTAACATATTCCTAAAAGGCTGCAATAAAGTCACGTTAAAGAAATATAGTGAGATTAATCTTTCGATTTACAAACACGTTAACATACAAGTGCTAAAGAAGATTGTACAAAAATGATGACGATTAACAATGTGGGCAAGTAATGATCAAATTGTTGCATCTTTTGTAGCAAATAGTCAACTGATCGCACATAGGGGGAATTTTCGAGAATTTTTTAACAGTGCTCCCAGTCAATGTTTGGATGCACAGGCCACCGGTCAAAACACAAAGGAGATGATTAGACTAATTACATGTCTAGAGACTAAAGGTTTGATTTTGTTAGAACTTTGAAAATTAGATTTGATTTTGTTAACATTTGATAATCACTTGGTAAATTTGTTGTGATTTGTGAAAAAGAACCTATAAGAAATTCTTAAACTAAAGTCATTTTTGATGGATTAATTTGGCTATCGGAGAAGTTTAACCCGACCCGTTTGACCCGAATATGATTTGATTTGTTGCCCAATTCGTGTTACCATCTTTAAGAATGGTGCCCCCAGTCGCAAAAGTTATGGATCCGCGGCATCCACCACTGCTTTACAGGGTGCCTTTATTTATATATTCACAATGCAAGATAGTGAATAGCTGAGAGATAACCTTTATGCCTAGTACTTCATCTGGCACTTTAGCAAGATCTTCTATTAGAAGATGAAAAGCCTGAACCATAAACAGAAGCATACACATATATAAAATATATATGACTCAATATAGTTACAGCCTTCAAATTGATCTATCATTAGGTATGATCGTATGAACTGATAATTGAAACTCACAGTTGCATCAAGTGATCCACTAATTTTGTCATTATCTTCTTCTTTCTCACTAGAAGTAGAAAATACATCTGTGCCAAATGAAAATGGAGACCATGCCTGACTTGCAAAAAGTTCACAAATAATTTACAATGACATTAGTTTATAAAATATAATTGACTAAATTTCTTGCAGGTATCATGATACCTCTTCCACCACAACTAATTCATGATGCAGAAGGGAAGAAGGTGAGGATGATTTTGAATTTTCAGCCATTGACAAATACACCTGAGGGAAACGCTGCAATGAAGGCAGCGTTAATGTTTACAAATAAGATTGTTACAAAAAATAAATAACAGAAGGTTTAAGCGCACAATTTAATACCTTATCTAATTCAAGTAAAAGTTGATAGCTTAATATTATCAAATCCAGTGAATTCTCAACTCTGAGTATCTGGAATATCGCTTTGTACATTTTTCTGTGGCACCAAATGTGAGTTATCCATAGTTATACATTACATTATAAAAATATCACCATAATAGTGCGAATATCCAATTGTATTTAACTGAATTTTCAAGTCACAATAATCAGTTTTAGAACAGCACATCCAAACACCCTCTACAAGCAAGTTAGCTTGCATCCAAATTACTATTTCATTCAAGTAGTGTTGTTATATTTTTTATCTACTAAAGTACAATTTATGTGCACTTATGTACCTGAAAAAACAGAGAAAATAAAATCAAAGAATCCATTTTGAAACGGTAACAAAACCCAATACAGGTAACGAAGCAGGGATTCTTCGACCAAATAACTCTAGCGTAAGTGTGTAACAGTGTAAATTTATAGAACAGTTGGTGGGCATAAAAGTTGCAAACTGTAAGAAAAAGGGAATGAGATTACTTTGTGGGTGCAGAAGCATTTTCAGTGACAAGGAAACCAGAACGAACAGCTTCAAGAAAAGCTAGCCCTGCAAACAAAATTTACAAAACCGTAAAGACCTCAAGAAATGAATCAATACAATATGAATGATCAAGATTAGATGAACACCAAGACGTTACGTACTGTCATCGGCAATATGTTGAGTAGATTTACTGAAACAAGAAGTGTCGAGAATGGCCATTGTATTCTCTTCCATTCCTCCATCCCCTCCTCTTCTCCGTTTCGTACCCATTTTCTTCGATAGTTCGATTGAATCCACAAGCTCTCTCAAATTCGATTTCTGTTCTGTGCTTCGCTATTATCAAACACGGGCAAACTTTTGATCTTCAGGGGAAAAATGTACAAAATTGAAAAGCAGCAGTGATTATTATATTCGTTTTCCCTCCAAAATTTTGGGGTTTCTGAGGACTGTGGAGACAACAGGACTGCTTTAGGGTTCAACACGGCACGGTTACGATTACTGTGGATCAATCATGTAGTTTAGCCTCCGTTTAGATTAGTGATTCGTAAGCAACTACTTTTAGTCATACATAATAAGATATAAACAATTGATGCATAGAGTATAAATTAATGATGTATAAAATTGTTATGTATGACTATTTTTGTTGTGTAAAAATCACCTCTCAATTCTAATTGTTTACAAGTTTAATAGATTACAATTTCACACACAACAAAGTTTTTTTTTTCTGTTACTATTTGGCTTATCACTTACGCTGTGTTTCAGAGTTTTATCTTGGAAAGAACAAAATATTTGGGAGGAAAGAAAGATTTAATTTTTTTTTGTGTTTCAGAGTTTTTTTAAGGAGAGAAGAGAAGGGGTTTGGAAGGAAAATTTTATTAACTTTTCCTTCTAAACTTTCTTTCCAAAAGTGAGAAGATTTGGACGGAAAGGAAATGAAAAGTTTTATGATTTTTTATTAATGACTAAATTACCCCTAATGACAACTAATAATTTTAGAAAATAAGGGTATTATTGTAATATAACTCGTTTTTTTCCTTTCTCTCTAACTCGGGAACACAAAATAAAAACAATACTCTTTCTCTTCTTTCCTTTTTCTTTCAAACTTGGGAACACGAAAAACTAAAACTATTATCATTTCTCTTCTTTTCTTTTCTTTTCTCTCCTTAATTTTCTTTTCTATTATTTTCTCTCATATCTGAAATTCGGGAACACAGCGTTAGTCACTCGGTAACTTCTCTCATCTTACCAGATTTTAGTATCCACTAACAAAAAAAAAAATTAAAAAATTAAAAAAAGTGATATTAGGCCTTGGCCCCACCTAACACACCACTCGCTAGATCACTTTGTAGTATTTATCACTTTCCGTTTCCACCACTATGTGATGGTGTGGGAGCACACCTCCTGCAGCACTTGGAGGTGTACTCTAAAGTCATGTAGGAGGGACGGTGTCGGATCATTATTTATGATATAATACTATGATTAAGTATGACAATTTGGCATGATAGATCGAATTTTTTTTTTTTTGCAAAATTCTTGAGCTAGAAACTCGAGTTAAAATGGGAAGCAAGAACTTCGCGTGTTAATAGAGATGTTTTGGTATTTTATGTGTGTGTAACCAAGACTGTGATTTATTCTAAGATTAATAAAAAATGCAACATCCACTTGGTAAGCCAAAAATAACAATAGATTTTTGTCAACTTCCAACTTACACACTAGTGGAGCTACTTATGTTGTCAATGAGAAGTTTGATGCTCTTTATACATGAAATAAACATTTTTAGAGAACAAAAATAAAGAGTAAATTACTTAAATAGTCTATGTGCTTTAGTAAAAATCACTTGTTTAGTTCTTTAAGTTTGAAAATTACTAAGATGATCCTTACTGATCAATGTTAGTCCTTTATGACTTGGTATAGCCTAAGTGTATTGTTAAGGACACTCATAGGTTCTTGAGTTTAGCCGGTATAGTCTTACACCTGTGAGAGTTTGAACGGTATGTACACATATATGATATATCAACGATATGTCATAGCTAGCTAATATCATAAGACACTCAATGTTTGAGCCACTTGTTTTTGGAACCGATATTAATTACACATATTCAAATAAAGATGATCTCTTCAGTTTGGTTCTAACATAGATTTTACACTTGTAACTTGAGTTAATATGGAATTAAGGTACACACATTTAATTTTATCAAACAACGAATAAAATAAAGGGTAAATTACACAAAAATACAATAAACTTTGTTTTAGTTACTGTTGTATACAATGAACCTTTTATTTTAAAAAAACAATACAATCAACTTTCATAATTCTCCCATTGTATGCAAGTTGTATACAATAGGAATTATGACAAAGTTCATTGTATACAATAGTAACCAAAAACCAGATACAGAAAAAATTTATTTGAATACAATGAAAGAATTATAAAAGTTGATTGTATTGTTTTTCTAAAAAAAGTTGATTATATATAAGGGCAAATTGTACGAAAATACAACAAACTATGTCAGTATTGTCATTGTATGCAACCAACTTTATTTTGTACCTAAAAATACACACAACTTACAAATTTGGTTCATTGTATGCA
>JAUEJL010000569.1:0-10501 GCA_032274825.1 Drosophyllum lusitanicum | reverse complement strand
TAAAATTTGAAATGGATGGTAGCACCATCTCGAAAAAATCGAAATTTACACTACGCGAGATCGAAATTTACACTACGAGTACAAAATTGGATGGTGTCCCATAACCCCGTTCGAATACCCTTGGGTCCGCCCTGATTGCTTCTGATTGAATTGTAGGTTCCTTCAAGAAAAAATATGCTTTCTTTACCTTATTATATTTTTATTATGAATATCTTGATGGCCCACCACAAAAACACAAAATTATGATGATAAATTATAGCCGGTAATCATTGTATTTTGGTATTTGATTTTGATTCGAATCAAAAATTTGTAAACGTACTTTTGGTTATTTTGTTTTTGGAGATTTTTAATAAACGAAGAGAGATGATTATGTATTAAAACTACGTAGTTTTGGGGTTTCACATCTAAGGTTAGATGCGAGACAACCCCGTATCACACGAGTGTTTAATCTAGTAATAGTGTATATATATACTATTACTAGATTAAACACTCATGTGATACATGGGTTGGTTTAAAAAATAAAAAATATTAGATAATTATAAAACGCGAATGAAATAAAAATTTAAAAAATTAACGACCGATGACGTCAACACTGATTAGCAGTGAAAAATTCCACGCGAGAGGAGTGCGGACGTAAGAGCAGAATCGTGGTATCATGGTACGAAGAGATGCGATTGTATTATTTCTACAAGTTATAAATCATTATTGTTACAATTAGAGATAATAAGGTTAAGCGTTTATTTGTTATAATAAAAAAAGAATTTAAAATGATTAAATAATATTTTAGAATGATAAAACTACGAATTTGGTTAAATATTATATTTTAAAATATTATAAAAGGTAAACTATAAATTAAGGTGGGTAAATACAATATTTTAGGGTTTAAGAATAACATATATGAAATCAACTCTAATAATTTTGATTTAAATCTAAGTCAAAATTGAATTTTAATTTTTATCAAAATGGATAGTTAAGATTTGATAATTAAAACTTGTATCTACATCAAATAGCTAATATTATCTAATAGATTTTATTCAAGTCTTGTATATATTTTAGAAGATTTATCGAAAAATGAACAATAGATTTTTTTCTTTTTCTACCTAAGTCATATTCAGTATACAATCACATATGAATTACGAAAATGTCACTTCACTCAAAATTTTAAAATGTAATCTGGACCATTAATGTTATTGATCCAAATGCTAAAATTAGTCTTTTAAGATTATGAATTAAGTATAAGGTATATTGAAAATTCTTCTTTATAATTTATATATTATTAATGTGCAATAGATGTTAACGTAATGTGCCCAAGGCAAAGTTGTAGAGTCGTTGGTCTCTAACTCTCGGCTCAAGAGTTCAAAAAACGATTCATGAGTTTCCTATTTTAAATTAATTCCATAAATTCATGCCTTGGTTCATATTAAGTTTTCATTTCTATTGCTACTAGTTTATAGACATGTGCATAGACGGGTATTAGTCTATTACAGAAGTAATTTGAAATGTATTAAAATCAAATAGAAAAATGTAAGCACTGTACATATACAAAAAAAATTCCAAATACGTACATAAGAAGCCAAATTAAATTTTTTTTGAAGTACTTTCTACACAAGAAAACTTGAAAAATAACATAATTGAATATAAAACACGTTTCAAGTATGTAGACAACGACCAAACTATAAAGGTTATGCATAAAAAATAAAAAGTATACAAATTGTTTAAAATATATACAAAACAACAAAAACATATCAGAAGCTTAAACATGCTCATATCACAGATCATGACATCTCAAGGATCAGTCAATGGACGATCTAGAAATAAGAAAAAGAAGTGAATCCACTAAAGACACAAATTCTTAAATCAAACAAAAGCAACAACATTCTAATAAACAACCATTCTACTTGGTCAACCTAATCATTGAGAAAGAATAAAATGATAGTATAAACTATCGGATATAAAGAACAACTAAAAGTTTTTCATATTTAGAGAAAATGGAAATCCAAGTTCACATAACTAACAACTTAGTGACAATTTAAGCGTACAGGTTTAAGAGAAAGAAAATATACATACAGATTTGTACACACGAACATTACATGACTAAACCTGAACCACAACATAATCCAATAGAGAATCGTTTGATAATCTAATGAATCAATTTAGTTGATAAAGAGGCTCGTCTCTATGCTTAAATCTGCTACTAATGACCATATGTCTTACCTTTTGAACGAGCTCTATTGCATTTCCACTTTTAAAGCCGAATTTTCGTACACCTTGCAAGTAAAAGAAAAAAAATAATGACTCACGTGTTAAATATTAAAAAATAAAAAATGTTTCCTGTCATGTGTATAAAAAATTAACAGTTCTATTTTAGTGTTATCTTTGGTTAACCACCTACACTAATAAAATAGTTTCAGGACCATCAAGAACAACTATCTTTACATCTTTGAATTTAGATTTTTGAATATATAATATATCATCTTTTAATGATACATTTTATTTTAACCATATTTTATAAAAAAATTTATACATCTTTCTAATAAGATTTAAAATGCTTTAAAATCAATAACTAAACACTTTGAATATCATACTCAAGTTGACCACTCAGCTTATCACCATAATCCCAAAAAAATCCACTCAGCTAAATAAAAAATGACCTACCCACTACTATTAATGGATAACAAAAAATTAAGAATATACCAATTTTAAAAAAGTGTCATATTACAATAAAATTTCTAATAAAACGTAGGTAAAAATAAGACGTTCGCAGATATATAATTAATTTTTCTCTAAACAAGATATATCACAAGTTACTAAACATAATTTATTAACAACCTATAATTAATTACATTAATATATAATTTTTATAAAACCCTCTTACATTTTCTTAAAAGCCCCTTACATGTTTTATATAACCCACCTCATAATTTTCATCCAGCCCTATCCCAATTGATTTAAAATTGAATTCAATTTAGGGATCGAGAATTGTGAAATTAGACACTAAGAATCACATTGTTGGTGTAGTGTCACTGTACAAAATACATGTCACTATATTCAATATCATAAGACACTAAGAATCACATTTCTGCACACCCGACGAAAACCAAGTACATAATTAATCAATTGTGTGTATGGATAATTAATTCACTCTTTTTAATAACTTCATTTTTTCAGCTCATGTTTTAGGGCTTATTTATATATGTCCTTATTAATTGTAAAAATATTGTATTTGTTCGCCTTAACTACTAAATATTATAACTATCCTTTGAAATTTTTTAAAATATTAAATATACCCAAATTACTATTTTTTATTTTAATATTTTACTCGATTTAAATTCTTTATTAAAATTTAAAATACATAAATCACAATGTTAATACGGTCTTCCTTGAGGACAAAACGAGAATCAATTAGACCATCCATGTTGGGGGTAGATAAGGTTTGGTGCTAGTTAAAGTCGTGGGTTTAAGTCCCATCGTGTATAAATTTTGTATAAATTTAGAAGCCGTTGAAAAAAAATAACCACAAACCGTTTAGTGATTTATTTTAATTGCCGTTTCAGTCACTATCTATTTAAATTAATGAAGGACAGTTATGTCATTTGACTGTTTAGTGATTTATATAGATTTTGAGTGTAACAATACCTAAATCATACAAATCTAGGATTTTTATCAAATACCTATATCAAAGAAATTTTAAGTTATTTATAGATTTATATCGAATTTTAAGTTATCAAATACCTCTATAACCTTCAAAACTATTCATTAAATATAACATTTTCTTGCAAAACATGTGTGTATTTCCTTTATGTGTCAATGCTTAAACTTTTGCATGACATTTGTTCACTTAACACATATTGTTTTGGTAACCCACCCCAAGGGGTACCACATAACCGGTCCCCGGTCAGAGGTATATCTAGTAAACCATAGATACGCATGAGGTAAGGATTTGAACCATGGACCTGCGTCTTATGCTGCATATTTACAATCCATTGAGCGGGATGGCATACAATGCTTGGAGATTTTAGTTACGATGATGAAGATTCTTACAAAGCAAGCATAAAATTGTATTGTTTTATTAATTATATTGGCATACCATTTACATACCTGAACTAAGATGACATTTTTGGGGGTGAAAAACAAGCTTCTTTACCTATACAACATCTCGGGCTTCGATTAGGTGTTATTTTGACCGAATCTGTATTTGTTTCATCACTTATTAACGCCTTATATGAAGCCTTTTCGGCTTTTAACAAATTCAAGTTCCCCTCTATGTTGTTCATCTTATCAGAGAGTGTGTACCTTGCACTTACACTTGATAGAAGAATACCTGACATTCCAGAAAAATTTACTCCCGGAAGACTTTTCGATACCATTGATGAATTAGGATCAACTAATGCATCCTCTTCACAAATGTCTCCAATTCTTGTGAGTATGTTGAATGCCAAGTTCCCAAGAACACGAGAATAAGCTTCCAAAATTGCGTGGGCGACGTCCTGTAAAAATCTCATGATCAATTAACCACTGATTCGGCGGCGGTGACAATTTCAAATCATTTTACTTATAAATGATTCAATTTGGATTTTGGAACGGTCAAATGGGTCAAAAAAGTCAAATAGTTTGAAAGCCGTCCCATATTTAATTTTTAACGCACACATCCTCCAAAATAATTTTGTTTAAAGACGGTAAACTATTATTCTTTTCGTAATCATACTTAACATGTAACTAATTATAAAAAAAAAGTTTAAAATTAGACAAAGTAGTGTTTGCGGGTCAAACCAACCTACTTGGCCTGTTTTGACTTGTTTTGTTACTCCACCCACCCATCTTCCTACCCATTCTAAAACATGATCTAAAACTGATTCTCACCTTGCCATATTGGATTTTCATGACGTCGAGAAAGGTCTGAGGAAGCTTCGGATATCTGATTCTAATTTGTTGCAAAAGAACTTCAGCTTGGTTTATCAGAAACTCGATTTTATCATTCTCCATTGAATGATCTTTTAAGGACCATGGTGTTCTTCCTGGAGATTTAGTTATGGTTTGTATTGAGATTTTTTCTTTCCATGTGTATATTGCTGCTTCTAGCCTGTTAATGATATCAAGGGCAGTGTGTTCTGATTTTAGGTTCAGTGAATTGAGCATTCCAGCAGCTGAGGAAGATACTGTATTTAGTGTCCTATAAAGATCATCACCAAGGCTTGCCTTACCAGACTGCAATATGTAAACAAAAAATTGCCTTACCTGACTGCAATATTTATATGAATTTGAAGAAAAACTACAAAAAATATTGTTGCATGCATTTGAAATTGACTTTTGGCTTTGACCCATTCCACTTTTAGCTAACCTTTCTAATCTGGCATGTTTGAGATAAAACACAACATAAATTGACCATTAAGTATATTGATTCAACATTACCACCTTTACATTTTAGGTTTCTTGGGAAATATAATTCGTATAGATGGCAAGATAAGCGGGTTAGGTAACTCATCATTTTCTAATAGGAGATGTAACGGGTCGGTTTGGGTTAAAATTTTTAAACATAAGGCATATATAATTAATGTCTCAATTGTGATTAGGAAAACAATCTTACTAGATAACGATCTAAAAACGATTTAGAAGACCGTATATATTAAAAATAGTTTATTAGCGACTTTCAACTCATTTGAGTCATTCTCTTTCTAGCATTTTTTCCTTGTTATTAACCGATTTAAGTAGTATGGTCCTATTGAGCTCGAGCCAAATAAACCCTTGAGTGTGGATGACTTACCTTAGGAAGTGCCTCTCCGATGATCTTTGGTATAGGCATTTCGAGCAGGATTGATTCATTTATAGATTTAGCAGCCTTGAAAATTTGATGGACCAATTTCGCCTGATTCAGCAACCTTTTCCTCTCTCCATCAGAGAGTCCACATACAGGTACTTGTGGCATAGGAAGCCACCATCTTTTGCTTTCTTTTTCACTCTTGCTCTTTCCTTCTGTTTGGCTACCTTCTTTGTACCAAAATTCCGTATTTGTCATTGTGTCTAGTATTTCCTGTCATATATCACACGGGTTGAGTAACATGTCAAAACAGGTTTCATTTTCCTTTTCCATACGGGTTGTTTAACTCGCAATCATTTTTGGTCAAACTTTATAAATGCATAATTTCCTAAATATACTTTCAACCCTTTTAGCAAAATAGACCTAATTAAACAGTTAGAGAAAAATCATGACCCAACTCGACCAGTTAATAATAAGTAAACGGGTCAAATTTGCCTCCTCTAAAGACAGATATTTGAAGTCATTTCATTTCAATGTAAGTGAAAAGACCACCTACAAGGAGCATAGAGTCCAACTTCCGTAGTGCTGGGAGATTCATTTGAACGTCTTCACGAGCTTTTGATCTCATAATCTGCTTCAAATTCAAATGCAATATGAAGGGGTTCAGATTGTTTCATTAAAAAAAATGCAAAATTTTTTATGTAATGAAGTAGGAGTAGGGAAAGAATAGATGCCTCTAGAGTTCTGCCATTGGCATCATACTGCTTGGCAGGAACCAATTCAACCATATATTTAGAAGGAGCAAGTAACCACTCCATTTCTCTTCTCCACCTGTTCTTTCTCTCATCTGAAAGAGGCTCTAGTTTCCATAGCTCCCCAAATACTGATCCTGTTATTTCAATGCAAGTTTTGAAAATTATTATGCTAAACCAAGAAAAATATCAGTTGTGATATAAACAAGTTGTAAAAAACAGTTTTTCAAAGTATGGAATAATAATATATTCTCATGGTCAGAAATAAAAATCCAAAGGGAAAACATACCAGCAAGCTTTGTTATGGAATTGGATAAAGCCAAAGCAGAGGAGTGACCCTTGCTTCCTCCTGTAGTATCTTCACCCAACAAAAGTTTTGCAAATTTTTCTTTCATTATTTCCAAATCTGAGATTTCCAATGTTGTTTTTTCTTTGACGATCGGGGTTTCTGAGCAATCCCATTCGTCTGGTTTTCTCTGTTCATCTTTTTTTATCATCTTCCAATGAGAAGACAGTGATCCAGAAGCATTGTTGCTAGAAGAACAACTGGAATCATCATCTTCATCATCAAGGGAGTCAGTTGGACATTCATCTCCTCTACTTGTAACACTTTCATCCTCACAAGAATTAGCACTTAAAATGCAGTTTTCAAGCCCATTGTATGATGTCATAATTCCTGTTTTTTTTTTTGTTTAAGTTTTGGTTAGTTCTATAAATATGGGATGTTTGATATCAGATCAAGAAAAAAAATGTAAATTATACTTGAATGCAAAACCCATGCTCATTAGGATCAGTAACCATATGTAGATCATGCATAAAAAATATGGAGTTATATCTTGCTTTGAATTTGATCATCTTGATACTCACAAAATGATTTACCAAATACAAGATGATATATATCAGAGATAACGGTTAACACAAGTAATTTTTGGTTAATGCCTTGGTAGTTTTGACCCGAAGTACTCTTTTTCCGAAAATTTGAGCTTTTTATAGCGGTTATGTATGTTAAATAGGATTGCTAAAGTTATATTATCATAGTAGTAATATAATTTTTTCTCAAATAGTAACTATTTTGCAGTTATATGTATCGAAATACATGTTGAGCGACCTTTTACCAATCTGACCACTTTGAGCGGTTTCCTTTTCGACTAGTATCTTAATTTGACCCGTTTGACCCATTAGGAGTAAAAACACCACCTCGAACATAAAACTCTGAACTCACAAGAGTATCTGCACATGTAACTTTATTTTAATTATTATATATCCAGTTCACACAAGATTGTACAATTTCCAAAATGAAATTCAGTTACAAGAAATTAGAATATAGATGACTAGGATTTGTACATCAAATCACATTATAAAACACACAATTTAAGATGGTGTAATTAATGCAAAGGTTTATTAGTAAAAATGACATTTTTATCCTTACTTTTAATACATTGTTGACTTGTAAAAGATATAATAATGATAACCAATAAAGGGTAAAATAAGAAAAGTAACAATATCAAGGGAAATTATATTAAAAGCGAACAGTTATTTTGGAAATCTTTTTTAGAAAGGCGGTTATTTTGGAAGTATAGTATAGTAGACACTGGACAGTAATATTGGGACTGATGGATCATATTTTGTACTTTCTTTTTCGATTTTGTTGCAAGAGGGCACGGAGTGGTACATGTGAAGGTGGGGCGAGTGATCACCTCTTTGATGCCCGCTTGAGCCAGGTTGCGGTAACGATTGCTAGTTATTTTATTCTTTGACGCTTTCGATTGTGGTTTTTAAAATTGGTGTGATTGAGCAAGTTTCAAAATGGAGAAAAAAGTTGACCAAGTGATGGCACACCATCACCACTTGTATACAATTTGTGTTATGTACACTAGTCAAGGTCAACCTCATTATTTTAAGACAGACAATTTATCACAACATTAATATCTTATATATAGGGTAGGCCATTGTTATCAGCACTCTTGGAAATCTAATACAAAAATACTTTAATTGCAAATATTATGGGTCACAAATGTTCAAGGATTCTTGCTAGATAATTAGGATATTAAATGATATATCCTCTTACTTTTTCCTTCTACTCACCACAAGATGACATTTGGAGTCCACTAATTCTCTTTCCTCACCTCATCCATTGATTTTGACACTTGTGTTGATCTTGTAAGTAGAAGGATAAATAGGAGGATGAAGTAGAAGGATATCATCTTTCATTCTGAAATCAAGAAATAAAATTTGGAGGCTGAAATGAATTAATTTTAAAAAAAAAAAGAAAAGAAAGAAAGAAAGAAGGTAACATGCATGGAGGGAATCCCAGCAACTGGAGATGATCCAACTAGAAGGTAGTTTGTTTGAAAAAGATAGAAAATGACTATTATGTCCCCACCACCATTTGGACATCTTGTAGTGGGGGGTGACTGGGTGTAGTACAACACTACAACAAACTACAAAGAAAACAAGTTAACAAATAAGAACCATGCAATTTTCATGGATTCTTCTAGTATTGCTTTCAATTTCTAATTTTTTTTTATAAGTTTTATGATACGAACTTATCCCATACTAGGCTCGTATCATGCTATAAACCCAAGTGTAGAACTCACCCCCAAAAGCTAGCTTGTAGGGGAGGGGACACCTAGACTTATAAGCCACCAACTTAATTTACCTTTGGCCGATTTGAGATTATAACATTTTATGATAACTAAGCAACCTATTTAGGATGTGATCAGAAAAAGGTATTTAAAAAACAATTAAGATGTATAAATCGTACCTTTATCGGTCTATCCGAGACCAAAGATGTTCTTTTTCCTAAAGACCTCCGGCTAAACGAGTGAAATGAAAAAATTAACAAGCATATTTGACCTATGAAAAAGATTGCATAGCTAGCTACTACCATTTTATTGATTGGCAACAACCATGCATTCTTACCTTTGATTGTGTGTGAATGATTTGAATGCACTATTTAACTTTATATATACTTTCAAAAAGGAGAAACTATAGGAAAAATTAACATAAATTTTTAATTTTGTCATAAAAAAGTAATGTATTTTTTCAGAAAAAGATTACAAAATTTAATTCTTAACATAAAAGATATATAATTTCAGTCAATATACTTTAAGGAGATGTTACTAGTCAACAAGGTTTTTCAAGTCAATGTACTTTTTCTTTAGATATTTATTTCTTGTAATCTTTTTCTTGACAAAAATAATTATATATTACTTAATTATATTTTTTTAAACAACAAATACACATATACACATTGGGGAAACACCTTAAATATACACACTTTAGATGTCGCTAGATCAAATACCCTTTGGTTATATATTACTTAATTTCATTTGCAAAACTAGAAAGTTATGTTACCTTTTGCAATTTGCCTTTCTGAAATAGCACATTGAAAGATCACAAACCCTCTTGTCTCTCAAATATTAAATAAAAGATTTGTGGTTTTTTTTTTTAATTTCAAACATCCCACCCCATAGTATATTTAATTTTTCATATAAAAATAGTGGTTCAAATATTCTTTAATTTTTTGTTGACAATTATGATTTTATGAAAAACATGCATAACATATGTGAATGTAAGAAGTGAGACTACATGAGTTAATAATTTCTGTGGGTAGGGACCTGTTTTTAGAAATAAAGTGATGTGATATGTATATCATCAAAGTTTTACGTGTGTTGTTGATACTGTATTATTGGTTAATCTAAAGATAATATTTCGTATATTTCAAAGCGATTAGGCGTTGTTGATACTATATTACTAGTTAATCTAATAATTCAAGTTACTTAGGGTAAAATTTTGACAAGTTAATGTATGTTTTCACTTGAGCAAATGATTTTACAATCATTAATATGAATTTCAAATATTTCTTGATAGCAATTTGAATATGAATGGTGGGATATACAAATGGACTTACAAACCATCTAATTAGTTGTTGCTTTCAACCATGTGATGGTACATAGAGTGGGTAAAAGGTTCTACATCTAGACACTATTAA
>JAUEJL010000568.1:0-22707 GCA_032274825.1 Drosophyllum lusitanicum | reverse complement strand
AGTACTCAGGAAAGCTGGCTATTAAAGGGTGAGGTCTTGGGTTCAAGTCTCACCAACAACCTACTCTGGGAATATTCTAGGGGGAAGGGTTGGGGTGTATTGGGCTGCAGACCTGACATCGCCATGTCGGCTGCCGGGTGGTCGATGCGTCAACGCACTGCGGGGCGGTTGGGTGTTACAAAACTTGACTAACTTTCTCAGATAGTTCTATTAAATCAATTTCCTGTTTTGATCTTATACATTGTGATATATATGGAGGATATCGCGTACCCTCCATCTCAAGGGTCCATTATTTTTTAATAATTGTCTATAATTTTAGTCGCTCTAGATGGGTATACTTGATCAAAAATAAATCAGATGCAAGCTCCAACCTGATAATACTTTTGCAACATGATAGCACACAATTTGGAAAAAGAGTCAAGAAAATTAGAAGTGATAACGGTAGCGGTAGCGAGTTTGTCTCAAACCAAATGATCAAATTTTATGAGGATAATGAAATTATACATGAAACATCATGCATACATACACCCCAACAAAATGGAGTCGTTGAAAGAAAACACATACACTAGTTGGAAATTGCAAGAGCCTTGAGATTTGAAGCTAATCTGCCTATAAAATTTTGGGGAGAATGCGTGCAAACGGCTACCTATATCATCAATAGACTTCCATCTAAGGTGATAAGAACAAAACACCCTATGAACTCTTACTAGGGCACATGCCATAGTATGACCATATAAGAGTTTTTGGTTGCCTAGCTTATATAAAGGAAAACAAGGCATCAAACGCCAAGTTTGAAGAACAAATGAGACCATGCGTTTTTTGGGATATCCATAAAGACAAAAGGGATATCGAGTATATGACTTAAAAGACTAAAGGATTGTTGTATCGCGAGATGTGAAATTCATGGAATGTCACCATCCCTTCCATACCTCTAGTGAAATTAAAGATAACAACATTTTCGAGGCCAATCATGCTCCTTTTTACCCAACTTTGTGTCCGGTTGATCATGGTCTTGAGCAACCACGAAACCTTGAATCAAATAATTGGGAACCAGGGTCAAACCTCAATTAAAACGAACACACAACAACCGAGGAACAAGAAACCGATGACACTCAACCCGAAGTCACTGAACAAAGTAATCTAGGCTCGTAATCAAACTCAAACTTAACTCACACCAACTACAACAATGCCTCAACGTTTTGGGGATTACGAAATTCGATTACCACCTTCTATAGACCATTCTCTCCCCAGTGCCACCTCAGCAACCTCGACGGTACACCCTTGATCTCATTTTGTTTCTTATGCAAAATTTACTAATGTGCATAAAGCTTTCTTAATTGCTATTTCCACACAAACTGAGCCCAAACACTTCTCACATGCTGTAAATGACTCAAAGTGGAGGGAAGCTATGAAAAACGAAATCATGGCTCTTGAAATTAACAACACTTGGATATTGATAGATTTACCCCTATGCAAGAAAGCCGTTGACTCTAAATGGGTTTACAAAATCAAATACAAACCCTCAGGGGAGGTTGAACGTTACAAAGCAAAGTTGGTAGCTAAGAGGTTCACGCAAATCGAAGACACCGACTTTTATGAGTCATTCACACCTGTTGCTAAACTCATGATAGTCCGAACGATCTTGGCAGTGGTTGTACAAAGAAATGAAGCATTCATCAATTAGATGCCAATAAGGCTTTCCTACACGGCAATCTGAATGAAGAAGTTTAAGCGAAGATTCTATAAGGTTTTGCTAAAACTGGCGACACACGCGTATGTAAACTTCAGAAATCTTTATATGGACTTCCACAAGCATTTCGGAATTGGTACAACAAATTTACCGAAGCATTATTAGCAATCGGTTTTAGCCATTCTAAGGCCGATCACTCACTTTTCATTTTCAAAAATGCTAACACCTATGTTGCCCCCCTTATATATGTTGATGACATGATTCTACTTGGTAACGACAATGATCGCATTGCTAAAGTAAAGTCTTATCTGGATGCACAGTTTAGCATTAAAGATTTGAGGCCATTAAAATATTTTCTTGGGATAGAGGCGACTCGAACTCCAGACGAGATGGTGTTAAGTCAACGAAAGTACTCCCTTGATATCCTAGCCGATTGTGGTCTTCAAGGTTGTCGACCTAGTGCCTTTCCGACGGAACAAAATATCTGTCTTGACAATACTAACGATATGCCACTTGCAGATGCAAGTCAATTCAGACGTCTTATTGGACGACTCTTTTATCTACAAGTTACTCGACCAAACATAACTCTAGCTGTCAATACTTTAAGCCAATTCGTCTCCTCGCCATGGCAATCACATTTTGATGCCATCCTTCGCATTCTTCGCTACCTTAAAGCCATACCGGGTCAAGGTATTTTTCTACCTTGTGCTGGTGATCTCACTCTTAAAGCCTTCTGTGACTCAAATTGGCTTGGCGACCCTCTTACCGACGTTCTAAAACAGGTTATTTTATCATTCTTGGAGATGCACCCATCTCATGGAAAACAAAGAAACAATCGGTTGTCACCCGGTCATATGTGGAGGCCGAATATCGTGCTATGGCTTCCACCGTTAGTGAGATTTTATGGTTGCGCTGGCTTTTGAAAGAAATTGAAGCAACTCAGTCTGGTCCTACCGCTCTTTTTTGCGACAATCAGGATACGAGGCATATTGCCAACAACCCCGTCTTCCGTGAACGCACCAAGCATGTTGAAATGGACTGTTATTCCGTTCATGAGTGTATTGACTCTAAAGAAATTCGAACCTTTTCTATCCGGAGTGATGAACAAGTTGCTGACATATTTACTAAACCTCTTGGGATTGAGTGGTTTCGGTATCTTCTTGGCAAGTTCGGCGTTCACGATCTTCACGTTCCAACTTGAGGGGAGTAAAAGAATTTATAGATATGAACAGATAGAGATGGATTAATTTATCTATAATATCTTATATTATTTTTAAATAAGTTTATCTAGAATAGTTTAAATATTTTTTTACTTTGATCGAATACCTTACAAATAAAGGTATTATATTATTCTTTAACTTAGTAGATCAATATACGTGTAAAAATCAAAACAAGGAAATATAATTAGTGGGCAAGAGAAAATATAATTTTTAGTTTACAAATGTAGTTTTGGGTAAAAGGAGGAAGGCAATTTTAAATCTTGCATATAAAAGAAAAGAGGTAGGAAAACAGGACAAAAGACAAGTAATTTGTCCTTTACTCAAATCACCAAAAGTAACAGTCTTCAGGGTTGAACTTTGCCCTTTTTCCTTTGCCTTTTTTTTTAA
Source organism: Drosophyllum lusitanicum (assembly GCA_032274825.1). NCBI lineage: Eukaryota > Viridiplantae > Streptophyta > Magnoliopsida > Caryophyllales > Drosophyllaceae > Drosophyllum > Drosophyllum lusitanicum. The sequence continues at coordinate 19,410 of JAUEJL010000568.1, read as the reverse complement.
TTCTTACCTTACCATTCTTATTTTGAATCAACCACGGACCGCCCTTGCCTTGACATCACGTTTTCCCCTTCTTTCATCCCTTTTTTTCAAAATTAAAAAAGAAAGATCAAGCAAATTGAACAAACACCTTCTCTTTCCCAAACTCTGTCTTCTTCACTGAAACATCTTACCTTTTTCCTTTGTAATTTTGGGAATCGTGAGGTATTTTGAGAGTCAAATTAAAGCCCACAGTAACCTACATAGTTTATTTATCTTAAGTTCGATCGATAACCACCATAGCAAGAAAAAGGTACCAGAGTACTGAAAGTTTCGTATTTGTTTTAATCTTTAAGGTGAAAAGGGTAAAAAAATCTGACAATTTAGGGTTTTGAGGTTCTGGGTGAAGATTCAGATGGAAAATTCAGGTTATAGAAGTGTGAAAAAAGATGGGTTCGAATTTGATTCCTCTGAAAGCAGAACAAGTTCGAATTCCAGCAATTCAGCTACTTCTTCCAAAGAATGCAGTTCTTCCCCTGCTCCTCTTGGCTGGCCTATTATAAAGGCTCAGCTAATGAGCAAATGTAGTGATGTTTCTGAAGACAAAACCGGAACAAAAACCCACGTTGATTGCCAATCGAAAGCCAAGAAAATGGATGCTAAAGTTTCAGGTATGTTTGTGCTTTAGGTTTCTTTGAGTCAATTCTTTCATTGCATTTTAAAGAAATTAGAAATCAAAATCTGGGGAGAATGTGAAATTCAACTTGATTAGGTGGGAATAACATGTATTTTTTCTTGGTCACTTTTACTTTGTTCCAGTTTGTGATATCGTCTCTTTCTGCTCGTTATTTGAATTTGAAATCTGACGGGTGGAGATGGTGAAAGAAAGTTACAAGCTTTATCACTTTATTGATTCCATTTGCTTTTTTTATTTCCCATCTTTAACCAAACTATCTACTGTTTTTGCTATTAATCTTGAGTAGAAATGGAGATGATGAAAGAAAGATTTGGTAAATTACTGCTTGGTGAAGACATGTCTGGAAGTGGCAAAGGTGTTTGCACAGCTCTAGCCATCTCAAATTCCATCACAAATCTTTGTGGTAATTGCATTTTTTTTACCTCTAAGCCTCTTTGTGGTAACTAAAGTTTGATGTTATTTTACATAAAAACCGGTTTGTCTTATCTTATTTATTCAGCCACTGCATTTGGTCAATTGTGGAGATTGGAGCCCTTGCCTTCGGAGAAGAAACAAATGTGGCAAAGAGAAATGGAATTCCTTCTTTGTGTTAGTGATCACATTGTCGAATTTAAACCCTCTTGGCAAACATTAGCGGATGGAAGTAAGCTTGAGGTAGTTCTTCAAGATTCTAGAAACCCAAGTAGAAACTTTTTGGTATGGTCAGTTAGTGATAACACATGTTTCAAATTTTGTTACCATTAGATCATGACATGCAGACCAAGATCGGATATTTTTATTAACCTACCAGCTCTTCGAAAACTAGACAAAATGCTTCTGGTTAGTGTTCAATCTTCAAACTAGATTTTTAAAATTACTGAAAATGTTAAAAAAAACATTACTGAACATAAAGATTTGATCTTTTACAGGAAATACTAGATAGTTTCACAAACACAGAATTCTGGTACGTTGATAAGGGGATAACGACTCCAGAACCTGATAGTTTAGCCTCTTCTCATAAACCATTACAACGCCAAGAAGAGAAGTGGTGGCTACCAGTACCTCGTGTCCCTGCTGGTGGTCTAGATGACAATGCACGAAAACGGTTAAACCATAAGCGAGAATCTGCTAATCAGATTCTAAAAGCTGCCATGGCTATCAACAGTGTTTCTTTATCTGAAATGGAAGTTCCTGAATCATACTTAGAATCCCTTCCAAAGGTAAAAACGACAAAAACAAAATAAAATTTTCATGATTTACAATTGCTATCTTCTTTACCGGTAGTTTTCACACGGGATTTCGATTCTGACTTCCAGAACGGAAGAGCTTGCCTAGGAGATGTGATCTATCAGTACATAACATCTGAACAATTCTCATCAGAATGTTTGCTAGATTGTCTTGATCTTTCATCTGAACACATTGCTTTAGAAATCGCAAATCGTGTGGAAGCAGCAATCTACATATGGCGTAGACCACAAGCTGCTAAAACATCATGGGATATGGTTAAAGACCTAATGGCTGATGCGCATAAGCGGGAATTACTAGCTGAACGAGCAGAAAGCCTATTGCTTTGCTTGAAACAACGGTTTCCTGGTCTGACTCAAACCTCATTAGATACCAGCAAGATTCAATGTAACAAGGTACTTACTTTTGGGTTAGTTTTAGATTAAAAGAACATGAAATAGAAATGGGATCCGATAATACCAACTTTTATTTTTATTTATAATTTCTTTCTTCAGGATGTAGGAAAATCAATTCTTGAGAGCTACTCGAGAGTCTTGGAGAGCTTAGCATTCAACATTGTGGCACGCATTGATGATCTACTATATGTAGATAACTTGTCTAAGCAATCAGAAAATCGAACATCAAGAGTGAGCACAAGTAGTCACAAAAGAATCTCGGTGTCCTCCGTGGGTTCACCATACAGACCTAGTTTTGGGACTCCAAAGTTTTCACCTGGACCACTGGTGAGCCCTGCAAGGGGAGACAGGACCCCTTTCTTGACCAGTAATGGAACCAGTAACAAACCACCTAGCCGTGGCTGTGGGGTGAGGCGAGCTTTAACAAGCTATCTTGGTGGTGAAACAAGGGTGAAGAGTCTTGAAGGTCCTGGTTGTCTTTCTACAAGAAATGCAGACATGCCGTCTTCTAGAACCAGCGTGGACAGTGCACCAAACCAAAAGGAGAATCGAACACCAATGAGGTTGCAGAAAACAGATTACTGAAAGGGATTAAAGGAAGAAAGCCTAAAAGTTCTTTTCAGTTAATATTACTGTTTATGTTTAGTAAAATACTAAAATGATGCTAAAACTTCAATGTCTTACTAGTTGGCTTAGTTGTTTTGGTACTCTAATCCAATTCAGTGTATATGTTTAATCGTCTAATATAGGGTTAAAACCACTTGTTAACTTCAATTTTTGCTTCACTGCATCCCCGGCCTGTTATTATATTTTCTGTTCCTCCTATGAACTATGAGAAATATTTATTTTCTAATGACGATATCGACTTTTGTGCGAAAAACAGATGTTTACTCTTGTAGAACAGAAACTTTGGTATATATTAACTTAATCAAATGCTTATAGAGGAACGACTCGATCAAACAATAGATATGAACCAAATGGTTCAATATAGAAGAAGAAAGATATAGCACCACAAGTGCAAGAAAGACAGAGAATCATACCCAGATCTCTGATAGATATAAAAACATCTCTTGGATCTGAAGATAATTATTTGGAATACACCAGCGACTTGCCATATCATTTTCTGAAATCTGATCCTTTAGCCCAAATAGTGGTAAAATTTGCCACCAAAATACATCATGGAAATCACAAGAAAAAAGCAACCACCCATTTGGCATTTCAGGTCATTTAAACAAATCAGGCATGAATCAACATAGATATTGTTAAATCTGATAAGAACCTGCAGGTGTATACGAGAAAAAGATCACGGGTCAAAAAAGGGGAGCAGGAGCAGTTCAATGCCCTCTTCGGGTTCATGATGGACCCACTGGGTCGGCCAGGCACTGGATGGAATTTAAATAAATAGGAGGGAGTAGTTTATCCTATAACTTAGGAGCAGTTATCACTAGTGTGTTAAATTAGTAGTATCTGTTTGTTTGTGAAATTATGTATGAAACCTGTTGTATTCACGTTTGTGAAGTGGAGACCTGCCATCTCGAATTTGGCTTTATCAATCCTAAATCAAATCGTTGACTGCTCGAATTCTTAGTTCTATCAAAATCACTAGAGCAAATCTGTAGCAATTAAACTAACAAAACTACCTAACCAAACAATGGTAAAAACTTGTATAAACGAAAATCTAATAAAGCAAGAAACAAATATCCGTCTCATGCCTAAATAAGAATTAAATCATATCCGGCCAGAACTCCATGAAAACAACACCAACCATGAGATCTCAATTAACATGGATAAGAAATTGTGAAAGGAAGACATTATCACATACAAGGATAAAGAACAAAAATATCAAGTTCAACAAAAGAAGGCACTCAATTTAGAACTGAAGTAAAAACGTGATTTTAAGGCACACCAACCACTTCTGTAGACGACCTCAATTTTCATTTTTTATAACTAATATTCGAAAATAGATTTTTTTTTAACGAAGAACATATCAAAACAAGCTTCGATCAATTAGAATTTAAAGACACTTTTAACACATTTCCAGTAAGAAACTTCACATATGGCAAAGCCTAGTTAGTACATAAACTAGACACTAAGTTTTTTTTAAAATTAGCAGCAATCTATATATTTATAAAAAAAAGAACCGAAAACAAGCACTAATTGACAAAAAAAAAACGATATCTAAACTTTTTTAAAAATGCTGAAGAGTATCTTACAGGAACATATGAATGAACAAGTTATATTTTTGAAAAAGGAAAATTTTGCATTAAGATGCTTGGCTAACTATTAGTAAATAGTTTATGATGCAAGGTAAAGAAATCAACACAATGAAGATATTCGGGAAATAGAACCATGAAAAAACAATTGCTCATTTGTTATAAACAATTAGTAGTTACCCTTAAAGAACATGCATGATAGCCTAACCAGTATGGAAAAAAACACTTTTATCATGTGACCTTAACATCTTTCAAAAGATGGTAAAAAACAGCAACTACTATAACCGGTCTTTTTTACATTAAGCACACTTTTGGTTAAGTTTTTTTATACCTTAAAAAATCAAAGGCTTTGTTAAATGTTCCCCCACAAAAAAAAAAACGAATTATAAGATTAAGCAGGTGAATACTTAATAGAACATTACAAACCAACCTATATGAATGACTAAGTGCATGTAGTTTTTTTAAGGATTTTGAAGAAACTAGGGGTTAGAAAAGACAACAAACGTACAACCTCATACAGTTTCATCAAAGAAAAAGATTCCACAAGTCGAAGTTCTTAAGTAGAGTGAAAACAATTTTTTTTTTTTTTTTTTTTTTTTTTGTGTTTTCTAAAGATCTATGATCATTTTTCGTCACATTCTTGCCTCTGCTTTGACCACTTTGTTATATCCAGTAGCCACAAAGTTTTCTTTTTTATAATATCTATGCTTTTTTCTTTTCTTTTATATTTTATTTCTCTTTCGTTTTATGTTTCGCTCCTATGAATGTCCGGCTTTCATCTTTGTTCTGTTTTATGATTTTACAATTACAATTTAAATATATATTTTTTATTTTGGTCATCTCTATTTTTTTATTTCCGGTCGTGACAAGCGGGTAGCGACTCGCGACAACTTGTTTAAAAATATAATAATGGGCTTAGGTTGGATCCGTCGTTTACAAGTCCAAGGGCCTGCCGAACGCCGATGATGGACTTGATCTTGTAGCCCAGTTACTCCACCGACAAGAGAGTCAGATCGAGAAACGCGCTTCCTTGTCGAAACACACTGATCACACCCGCTCTGTCTACCCCTAATTAAATCATAGCCGGGAATCTGACTTTTTCACTTTCGTCACGCCGGAAATTGAACTATGAACGTCGACGGCGGAGGAGGCAGCAAATTCGGCACTGCCATCCACATAACAGCTCTTGACGGCATAGTCAACGTCAACTCCTTATTCACTCTAGCGGTTTTCATAGGACTAGCTTGGCAACCCACCGACCCCAGCAACAGCCTTGTCGACGATCCAAAGTGTGTAGCTGGTCAAAAGATCGCCGAGGACCTCATCTGCTTCCATGTCTACTCCTTCAGTTCCTTTCTCTTTTCCAGCCTTGTCGCTTTGAGTCTCAAACAAGCTATCCGGATCGCCAAAACCACCTGCGAGACTCGCCGGCTCATGATCTTCACTTTTGATATGTGTCATATCAACAAGAACGCTCTTCGTGTCGGCTACTTGATTTCTGCGGTGGGTTCGGTTTGTGGGTGCGGATTCTTGATGATGGCTCTTGTCAATGTGGCTCAGATCAAGCTAGGGACATTGGGTTGTGGAAGTTCGCATACCTATGGTGCTGTCGTTCCTCTTCTTACTTTTGTTCCTTTGGGGCTTTTGACTTATGTTTTCTTTGTTTTGTTTGCTTTCACTCGCTAAAATCGTATAATTAATTTGTTCATATCCCATTGTGTTTCATTTGAATCTTCTAGATCCCAACTGAGATCGTGCTTTGTTTGTCACAATTAAGCATCTGGCATGCGATTTGCTTTCGGTGATTAATTATTGTTTTTGTAAATTTGTATATCATGTTCTTGGGGATAATGGGGTTGGTGAGTTGGGGTTTTCATACTTTTATTGAGAGAAAATGTCCACTCTCCTGCTTAGAATGACATCTGTGGAGTGAAAAAGCCTGTTTTTCATGATTAATGATTGTTCTAGCATAAATAACTCTAATATTTAGTTCAATTTTAGCACTGCTAGTGGTACTAGTTATTGATGGTTCTTCCACCATTGAAGATAGTGCAAACTACGTGTAAGCAACTTAACTTTGAGGCTAACTAAACTTGTATAAAACCCTATGAACCTGTAAGTGATTCTTGCATTCTGCTAACGAGACAAACAACTTAGTGAACATGGAAGCTTTAATGAAAAACATATGCCTGTTGGGGTTTCTTGTGGCTCTTTTGATTGCTGGATTGGGTGAAGTGAATGGAGCCGGTGAGTGTGGGAGAAATAGCCCTGATATGGAAGCATTCAAGCTTGCTCCTTGTGCATCGGCTGCACAAGATGAGAACGCCCCTGTTTCTGGCAGTTGCTGTGCTGCCGTTAAGAAGTTGGGCCAAAACCCTAAATGCCTTTGTGCAGTTATGTTGTCTAATACTGCCAAGAGTTCAGGGGTGAAGCCCGAGGTTGCAATGACAATTCCAAAACGATGCAACATAGCCGATCGTCCTGTTGGTTATCACTGTGGAGGTTGGTTCTAATTTCATTTATTTTACTGGATTTACTTGCCTATCTAATCTTCTTTCTTTGTGCTGACATGGTTCTACATTGTGCTTGCAGCTTATACGTTGCCTTGAGAGCTTGAAGACTACTAGTTTTCATGAAAGTTGTTGCCTTGAGAGCTTGAAGACTACTAGTTTTCATGAAAGTTGTACCAGTGAGTTTGAAGTGTATCTTGGCTAGTTCTTTTCTAGCTAAGGGTTTCTGCTCATGTGTTTAATTAATAAATTACTGGTATTTAAATTGTGTCTTGCATAACTTCCATGTTGTTACTTGGTGTCTTTTGTTCATGGGTTGTTCTTTCTCTTTTGTTATGGTTATCAATTATGCAACTTAAAAAAGTGAATACAATTTGCTGTTTGGATTACTTGTCCTACTACTTTGAGATGGTGGAATCTGGTTCTTGATAGCAACTTGTTTGAAAGCTGGCTACTTTGAGTTAAAGAAGATACCATGCTAGTTCTTGTTATGGCACTTATAGGCCAGTGTTATATATTCCGGCCAACATGGTTGGATGGATGTGGGGATTAAATAAAAGTATGGAAGTGGATCACCCCAGCAAAGATTGGGTGGGTGGGTCTATCTCAGATCCGGCCTTGGAATGTCAATGATGTCCGCCTGTCTGGTTTTGATAGTGGCATAAAGTTCGTCTGGCTCGACAGAGAGCCAAGATTGATTCTTGGTTTGTAAACCGAACATGAACTTTTAAGAGATGAGTTTTTCTCTTTTAATAACTAGAGAAACTCTAGTATACTTTTTTTTATACAGTTTTTCAAATCCCAGTTGCTTTCATTTTTGTACAGTTTGGAAGGTGACTTGCAAAAAGACATTTTCAGATTCGACTCAAGTTGTTTTGACTTCGGATCGACATGATGCCATGAGGATATTGGAAGAATTGGGGGTTCAGTTTCTAAAAGGAAAATTTGAGAATAGTATAGCCATTAGACATCTTTCTATTCTATTTTTCAGAATAATGTAAATTATATGGTTTAAAAGCTTTATAACACATGATGTAGAAGCAAGGAAAAATGTAAGAACCCATGATCTTGATGCTTTCTTTTTTAATCCATCCAAGTGTTTAAAAGTGTTGTTAAAAAGACTTTAAGAGATATGTTGTAAGTCGTGACATTTGGATTTTGAGATTCAAAAAGAATAAATTCTAAGCATGCAAGACATAACATGTTGGACTGCCTAGAGCCGCAGAAAGCTTACAATTACTGTCTTTAATAAAAATATTTCTCCCAAAAGCAGTGCCAAGAGCCGTAGAAAGCCAAGGAAAAAAGTATGTGATACTAGTCTAGTCCAGTGTGTATGCTCCATGTTTTCTTGGTGCAATCTTATTTTGGTCTAGGCATAAGCGTTTTAACCGGATAACCGAACTATAACCGACACAACCAAACTATTTTAACCGAAATTTAATTCTGGTTATCCGATAATACCAGTTCGGTTTTGGTTACCCATTGAAAACCAAACCAACCCACTTAGACTTATATTATATATTATTATTATTATATTTATTTCTTTTTTCGAAAATTATTTATGAGTATTGTTTTCTTTATTACATTTGAAGTTTGTTTTCCTTTAAAAAATGTTTCTTTATGTTAAATATTTTGAAATATTTTAAGTCATCGTTATAACATTTGTACTAATTGGCTATCAGTACATTACACAGCTATTTGTACATTTATATTAATTGGCTTCATCCTTAAACATTGCTCCTGTTGTATTTTCATCATTACGCGTTGCTATTTGGCTTCTTTTGCACTTTGATGAATTGTTTTCATCGTTACATATCGCTAATTACATTTGTATTAAATAGCTAATTACAAGTCATTTTCATCATTACACATTGCTAACTGGCTTTTCTTTGGACGGTAAAGATTGTTCACACTGATATAATTCATCACACATTACATACTCATCCACTAAACCAAGTACTACCATATTCATAGGGTTTACAAAGTTCCTATCTCACATAATTCTCCTTAGACCTATACATCGCTTGCCCATATGTACCCACGCATATTATCTAGACCATTACAGAAGAGGAAAAATGCTTAATTCTCCCTATACCTATACATCACTTGCCCATATGTACCTGCGCATTATACTCCTGTCATGTCTAAGAATTGCCATGCGAAGACGGATATGTTGTTACGTAAAAGATGAACGAGATGAGACATGCACTGGTGAGATAGATCCAGTCCTATCGTTATCTTTTGCTCGAGGAATGATGGATTAACAATAATTTCAGTAGGATGTCCTTCCCATGCTTCAAATCAGGGTCACTTTTTGTGCACTCGCCTATCTTAGGGGTTGGCTGCGTAAAATTCCTATGATGTCTTCTGCTGAGAACATCACCGGTCCATGTATGGTAGAAGCTATTTCCCACAACTTCCCCATTGTTGGTCTTCCAAAAATGATGTAATACTTAGACGGAGCACTAACCAAGATGAAATCTAGTTCTGCAACCGCTACTTGAGGATAAATGCCAGTCATTATGCTAAGAGTTATTTGTCCCTTGGGCCAAGATATCTCCCCTGAGAACCTAGTTATTCTAGTAGAAGTAGGACGTAACCTGTTTTTTACACTTAGGGGAAGTTATTGGAAGCAATGATCATACATGACCACTACCGAGCTTCCACTATCCCAGTGTATTCGAGAAATTTCATAATTTGCTACTCTTGTACTTGTGACTACTGGTTCCGTTGCCAGTTCCTCCTCCGCTACAACAGGTATTGTTAAAAACTGTGGGTGGGAACAAGCTCCTTTTTTTCTATTTGTGCTTGAGCAGTATCCTTGGATCATGTTGAATCTTCCTTTTGGGGCTCCTCCTGGATGTCCTTGCGTTGGAGGTTTTTTCATTGCGGGGGGATCCTTTCTATCTTCCCTTTTTTGCTTGCCTTTGATAGCCTGCACCAGATGGTCCAGCCTTCCAGTTTTCACTGTTGCCTTTATTTCTTTCTTTAGTGGCTCGCATCTGTTGGTATCATGATCTCTATCTTCGTGGAACTTGCAATATTGTTTACTTGTCAATCTCTTGGGGTTCGTCATGGGAGGTGGAGGTTTGAAATTCACCCTGACCCCTTTGTTGCCAATTGGTGTTTTTGACAGGCTAGAGATTAGGGCATTACTCCCATCGTATATCCGACTCAGGAAATCCGTGTAGAGGTCTATCTCTTGCATTCCTTCTTAGGTGAAGGGCTTCACTATCCCACTCTTTATCTTTTCCAAAATCCTATCTTGAGAGGTTTCACACCTAATGGGTTGTTTCCTTTCCTTGGATCCATGCATATGCCCTGTCCATGCATTCTTGAAATGTTAGAGGTACTTTTGTGGACAGGTCTTCTATAAGATGTGGTGGTTGTATCGCCATTATGAACCCTAAAATCACCCGACTTTTTGGAAGGTATGGTATTTTTGCTATTTTTCTATTGAACATGGATATGAAGTCCTTCGGGGTTTCATTGATATCCTATTTCACCATGTGGGCCCTCAAGTGTGATTTCGCATGGTCTTTTTGAGGACGAAAGTGTCATTTGAATTTCTCCCCGAGATCTTCAAAACTAAAGATGCTACCTATGGGTAGCATTGTGAACAACTCTCTAGCTCCCCTATAAGGGTCATGGAGAATGCATGGCACGCCACCGTCGTGTCCTATTTCTAGAACCTAATGGATCCTTTAAATAAGTTGATGTGATCCTCTGGGTCCCCTAGACCATCGTAGACCCCTACAATGGCCGGAATCTTAATGTTATCGGGGAGCTAGTGATTTTCTACATGGTGCGAAAAGGGAGTCATGCATGGCTGAGCAAAACAAACCTCATGTCTTGGTTACCCAACCATCCCCGATCCTAGGCCTTCCCACACTCTTCCTTGCATGGCTATACTTTGCTGCTTGAGCCAACATCATGTACTGTAGCTGAGAGTAGGTTTGTGCTACTTGCTCCCTGGTGTATGTGCTTGAGCTCGGTGTGCCAAATAAATTAACAAGAGTTACCGGTGGGATACTCCAACGCAGGACCTGAGTTTGTGAGATTAGAGAGGTACCGTTGTGGGTACACTTTGGGTAAGGGGATCTACCCTAGTAGTAAAGGTAGTTGTTGTAGGCATAAATCCTACGGTCTCATCTCCTTCACTGGTGTTGAGTCTAAAGCTTTCTGTGAGTGTTCCAGATCCGATGCCGGCCTAGGTAAGTCCCCTAGAGGAATGTTTAAGTAACCAAGTCCTCCTTGTAACATTAAAAAGGGATGCGCGGGCTGAGAATGTGCGGGTCTTGAGTCTAATGACAGGGATGGTACATTACTGGTTGAGACTACCGTGGGTTGCTAAGGATGTTTGTTCTCAAGGTTAGTTAGTTGGCTTGGTGTATCAAACCCTTGGTTTCCAGCCTCTAAGCCAGGGGTAGCCATGCGAGGTGTTTGAGATGGATTGAGAAGTATAGATAAAATGCTATGTGGGCATTCTTGGTGTGTATAATCTTACAAACCTTTAGGTCCTACGGATGGCACCATTTGATTGTGCTTTTGACGTTAAGTACGCGAGCACCGGTAAGTGTTCCCTTAAGAAGGCTTTGCAAAACAATAACATCTTCGGTTAAAGGGAGACACGGGTGACTCCGTATTCCCCTCCAATGCTTAAGGTAGATATCTTGAGTTTAATGGATCGTTCTTTATAGCTTTGGGAGAGAAAATAATGATAGGAAAATGGTCATACCTTTTTTCCACCTTAGGTTGCTCTTACATATTACCTTTTTTGTGAAATAGTCCTTTGGCCATACGTTTAGCGTACGTTGATTTGACCCTTTCCACCACCCTAGTTTGTAGGGTAAGTTGAAGTTGTATTGTAGAAATAATGTGTCTTATTAATGACAAACATCCTTAAGGATTTAGAGAATCTTTTATATGTCCTTTTGTTAATGATATCCATACTTATCATTAAATGTGAATCCGGAGTTTAAGGGACCTTGTATCAGGTTGCGTATCTCCTCTTAAGTACGTATGGTTGGTTGTTTTCAGTTTGAGGATAATGCTTGGCAGGGTAGGGATCCTATTGTCAGGACGTTATAGTCCTACCTCCTCTTTCCCGCAGAGCAGAGACATATTGACAGAGCGCTGTGTTCCTGCCTCCTATTCCCTGCCAACCTGTGAGTCTTCCCTACCCTGTTGCAAGACCGATTACTTCTCTTATCAAGTTGTTAAGAGACCTTACACCATTATACACAAACCTTTTCACTTTTTATTCAAATTATCTTCAACAACTTGTCACGGTCCCGTGGCAATCCTAATATTTTAATCCCATTTTGCTTTCAACAACCGAAAGTAACCGACCCATTATCTTTAACCAATAACCATAACCGATTGGTTATGGTTTTGCATTAACTGAATGTTTCGGTTTTGGGTCATAACCAATTCATGCACACCCCTATTTTTGTCTCAAGTCAGGATTTTGATATATTCCGTGTAGTGGATCTCATTAAGTTAAAAGCCCGGGAGCTCATTTTATTTACTATAAATGTTAGGAATAAGAACAAGAAACAACAAACAAAGATACATGAAAACAATAAGAACGCGAAGATTTAGTGTCATATGATTTGAGTAATCGTGCTACATCCACAAATGAACTAAAAAACTTTTTATCACATAACTTTGAATACAAATGCTTTTTTGGCCTCTTAGGGTTACAAAGATGCACAAGGAAATATATTTAAAAGACAAAACTTGACCTAATATTTTCTTGGGGGCTAAGTCCATAAACCCAAAACGTTATAACTTCAGCAACAAATACCGGTACTGAACTTTTCTAGCATCAACAAAAATGCAACACTACATTTCAATAGCGATGCATCATTACAACAGATAGTTTAGTAGCAACCCAAGATGTACATGTTAGGTCAAAATATGAATAACAAAATGTCGGACAAAATTTTCATCTTGGGAGCATTGCCCCTGAACGTGATCGGTCATATTCTTTTACAATCATAAGAGTGAGCCTCACAAAGGAGCAAACATTTGATTTAAAGTGAAAGTCTCGTTTATGTTTATAAGAAATATGATTAATCATGTTTAAGCTCAACTTTTAAGAATCTCGTCCTAAAATGAATACATACCACATGGAAATAGAGGCAAAATGACGTAAAAAAATAACGCGATAATATACTCACCTTAGAAAGCATATAATAGCATAAGCATTTTGTATTGTTAGTTGCTTGCATAATTCCATTATCTGAGTGTATAATCAATCATCTATATAAGTGAGGTCAACACACAAAGAAGTGCACCTAGTAAAGTGCATATTATTGAGACAAAGATGTAAACACATCTAGTTGACTGACTGCACATGAGATAGAAAAAGACTCTTGGATGATTCTAAGCATATTACAACATTATCTCATAAAAGAGGAATGGTTTAAAATAAATGAATAATAAGCACCTAAGGAAACGCATATTATCTTCAAGTGAATGATGTAGGATCTTTTTTAAAAGAGGGCTGCTGGTATATTAGGTAAAGAAACATGGTTACAAGTTACATATATATATATATATATATATATATATATATATATTCCTTCCATACATATGATGATACAATAGACCATGCATTAGGAGACTTGAAGACACAATATTCCACTACATACACCTTTTTAAAACTAACCAAAAAACAAAAGCCTTTAGATAAACACAAAAGTAGTACGTACTCGACCCCACACTGAAGATCTAAGCTAGCTCTGGCAAAACTTAATTTAGGATTATTTACGTTCTTGCCACTCCCTGATCCATCATCCACACATAAAAACGCATTTAGTAGTAGAGAGATCCTGCATGTACGTAGACACACATGAGAAGCGACATCTTAATTTATTTGGCTTATAATTTTTAAAAATTAAAGTAGCAGGCAACAGCATATTAGCAATCTTAATTAATTATTCATCAAAATTCCCACAAAATTAAAATATAATTACCTTGCCACCAATTTCCCCTTGAGGCACTGCTCCCATTTGGATCATCACCTCCATCTTTCTTGAACTAGTCAACCAAATTAAACACACATGAACAGATTGTTAGTTCTAGCTAGCTTTGATTATTAATATCAAGCTGCAGGTCTTTAATTAGCCTCGTTGTATCGAATTAACACATGTACACACACACAGACGTATGCATGTATATGTATGTAACAAAAAGTTGGAGATGCTCACAGTATGCTGAGGGCGACTGGTTTGTGTATTTGGAGAATAAACTTCTTGACCACCATAATAGATGGATGAACTAAGATAGCTTGGTTCTGCAGTTTCATTTCGATAAATTGGATTCCCCTCCTTTTCACCCATGCTTCTTTGTGTCTTGTAATCTATTGCCAAAATTTGATCTAATTAGTAATTACCCTCACATTGTAATATATACATTCAAGTAATTAAATAAATTTTAAAAAAAATTTGTTGCCAACCAGCTGGTGTTAAAGGTTTGCCACTTCCATATGGACCTCCGAATTCCTGCTGTTTGGAGGATCCTGCATTCCTAGAGTGAGATGAGTCTCTTCCTAAACCCTGAAATAGATATAGTGAATTAAAGATGATATCCGTGAATTCACATGATTGATTTAATGTTGGAAATCTTTTGTAGGAAATTGGTAACAATTAATCAAAGCACTTAACCAGATTAAATTCTGAATCGTGTTATCCACTACAGTTAGAATATGGTTTACCACGAAATCTATATACAGATATATAATTTAAAAATGTACTCTAGATTTTAGGCACTAAATCAAGAAAGTGAAACGAAGAGAATTGTTGTATGCTATTTCTAGAGGGTGTACTTGAAATTAGTGACATGCATGTTCATGAACAAATGACATCTTTTCGTTTTTGGCGGGAAACCATGTTAGACATTTTTTAGGAGTGATAATCAAGCATATATGTGAGTATAACCAAATCAGTGGAATCCATGGAATAAACAAAATTACAAAAAGAGAATACAACATTAACAAACGAAAGCAATTCAACGCCTGATCCTGTGATTGGTTTAAATGAAAGAAAATAGTAGTAATTTATGTTTCGTTTCAAAGCAGTATATATAAACTGATTGGACATAAAAACAGAGTCAAATAGAGGGCGGGAACAGGATACCGTGGAGGAAGGGCCAAAAACAGAGCTGAAAAGGCCAGATGAAGAAGAGGAGGAAGCATCCTTAGGGCCAAAGAGATTCTCGGTAAATGAAGATGAACCAGCGGGGGATTGATGGTTCCTGTGATCCATTATTATCAGTCGATTATATATGTAACAAAACCGAATTCGAATCGTACGTTTGTAGGATCCCTTAAGCGATCTTGATTGATTAGTTAACAAAAGTAAACTAGTGGCCCGGAAGAAATGGAAAAGAGAGCAGAGAGTGAGAGTTGCAGGCAGGCAGGCAGGAGAGATGGGGAAAGAAGAAGACGGGTGGGTGTGTTGGAGAAAATGAAAAGGGGGGTGGAGATTATTTATAGGGGCCACAGCTTATCTTTATTGAAGACGACACTTGACCCATAAATAAAGAAATAAAATAA
This sequence comes from Drosophyllum lusitanicum, assembly GCA_032274825.1. NCBI lineage: Eukaryota > Viridiplantae > Streptophyta > Magnoliopsida > Caryophyllales > Drosophyllaceae > Drosophyllum > Drosophyllum lusitanicum. The sequence continues at coordinate 3,832 of JAUEJL010000568.1, read as the reverse complement.
TATACGCCCCTTGCTGACCCCGGAACTTGCATCTTTCAAGACTATGTTCAAAGTCTCCCCATTTATTATTATTAATTTATTATTATTATTATTACTATATTAGATTACTGTTTAATACACGATTTTGTTTAGAAATTAATAAATATTAAACATTAATAAAAATATAATAAATGGTTATAAAACATGAAATAAATGAAAATTAAAAAAAAGAACGACATTTGCCATCAACATCCATACCAGCGGTGGAAGCGTCGACGTGAGGGAAAATAATACATGATGGCAGAAAGGTGGTATTATGAGACGAAGAGACGTGATTCTAATACATAACACCGGTCATTATTGTACAATTAGGGGCAATATGGTCAAATCTAGTTAGAATTTAAAAAAAATTAAAAATGATTATAGAATATTTTAAAATGATAAAACTAAGAGTTTGGTAAATATGATATTTTAAAATATTATAAAGGGTAAATATGATATTTATAAATTAAGATTTATAAATACGATATTTTAAAGTTTCAAAAAGACATTATGAAATTATGCCTAATAATTATTTTGATGAAAATTGAACCCAATTGTGACCAAAAGAAAGTCAAATTTAGATTTTATTTTTTATTAAAACAAATTGTTCAGATTTGATAATTAAAATTTTTATCTAAATAAATACCTATGATTGTATAATAAATTTTATTGATTTTACTCAAAGTTTATTATAAAAGAAAGATATATGTATATACATATAAATAAAAGATATTAAATATTAAAGAAATTATAGATAATGTTATATCATAGAACGTAAGTTAAAAAAACTATGGATAGTATTAAATGAATGTTAGTTTTATTTAATTTCAAATGTGCCGTAATTTTTTTTAATTTACGGATAATTTTAAATTAATTTGGTATTTTGATTAAAATGTCTTAGGATTATTGACCCAAAAAAGTCAAAATTAAATTTTAATAGTTACTAAAATGGATAGTTTATATTTAATAAATAATTTTTTTTATCTAAATCAATGGGTAAGATTGTTTAATAATTTTTATTCAAGTTAGTCTTTTATATATATTAGAAGATTATTATTATTATTTATATATCAAAGAAAACGTTATTCAGCTTTTAGAATTTTTTCACTAATCATCCCCTTTTATTCCTATAATGGCTAACGAATATAAAGTTTAGGGAAAATTGTCGAAAAAAGTAACCTAAATATCGAAAATTGCCAATAAAGTAAACGTCCAATTTTTTGGCCGAGAAAGGATTATAAATTTCAATTCGTAACAAAAAAGGTATAATGACCTCTTAAACCTAACAAAAAAAAGGATTATAAATTTCAATTTGTAACAAAAAAATGTATAAATTCTATACATTATACCCTTTCTTGTTACAAATTAAAATTTATAATTCTTTCTCGGCCAAAAAAAAATTTGACGTTACCTTTATTGGCAAATTTTGATATTTAGATTATCTTTCTCGACAATTTGCCCTAAAGTTTATTATGTCAAAAGTCTTAACTCATTAATTTTGAGTTGAGCGCGGATCTTAAGTGGAAATGGATTACCGTCTTCTTAATCGAATATCAGGTCATTCAAAAGCATTTTTTTAATGAAACTCTAATTTCTAATTCAACTATTAATAATAAGTAAATCTGATAGACAATTTTTACCAACAACTATTAAATCTCTTGTTAATTACTAATTCTTATTTTCCACTAACAAGTATATTCACAAATAAGTGAGCATATCAATTTTTTTATCTTCCAATTTTCATAAATGTTTCTTGATTTATTATCGATATACGGATTTATTATATGTTTAATATTTACACCATAAATGTTTAATATTTACATTAACAATCCTCTGTATTTATACACGGGGTATTAAGCAAGTTATAATTACCTTTTCTTTTTTGAAAGGCCGTATGCTACGTGGGTTATTATTGAGCAAGTTTATACACGGGGTATTAAGCTTCCGTTGCTTAGAATATGTGAATTACTTGATCAGTTATAATGGGGTAATGTGGTTTTCAGAATTGACTCAAGGTCGGATTATCATCAGCTTAAGATCAAAACGGATGACATTCCTTAGATCGTGTTCAGAATTGATTATGGGCATTTTAAATTTGTTGTGATGCATTTCGGCCTTATTGATATATCAGCAGTGTTTATGTATTAAATAAATAAGGTTTGTATAGGCCAACGTTAAATAAGTCAGTGATCAGTAGCTTTATGGGATTTGCAACAAAAAAATATGTGAAGCACTAGTTCTTGCACTGCCAGTAGAGATTGAAGAATGAAAGTATTTTGTGATGTAGTCAGATAAGTGGAGAAATGTATTTAAATGAGTACAAATGAAAGCTAAATGTCAGAAACCATATGAGAAGTTATTATATGTGAAGATACCAGTCTAGAAATGAGAAAATATTACTATAAACCTGAATACCAAATTACCCAAAACCCTACGAGGTTATAATGTGATATGGGTGATTGTAGACAGGTTAATTAAAAGTGTATATTTTGTTTCCACTAGAGAAACTTATTCTACAGAACGTTTAATAGATGTGTATGTGAAAGAGATTGTGTCTTATAATAGTATATCAGTCTCTATTGAATTAGACAAGGATATCAGATTTCATATAAAGTAGAGAATTAAGCTTCATCTCAGAACAGTCAGAATGAAAGAAATATATAGGTGATGGAAAGCATAATTTATGATTGTGTTATTGATTCAGAAGAAATCTGGAGTATATATTTGCTTTTGACAGGGTTTCGTATTATAAAAGATACTAGTCCAGCATCGTGATGTCAACGTATGAAATTTGTATGATATTAATGCCGAACTCCAGTGTATTGGGTGATGTGGGTCCGAAAGAGCGGAGTAGTACAAAAATGGTACATCAAAAGACAGAACAGATTCAGAAGGTATGAAATAGATGGTTAACCGCTCAAAGTGGACAAAAGGGGTTATACAGATAAGTAGAGGTCACCGTATGAGTTTCAGGTGGGAGAAATGTTTATCATTAAAAGTGTCACCGTAGAAGGACATGATTAGATTCATAGACCAGAATCACCAGAAAAGTTGTTACAGATTCATAATACCTTCCGTATATTATATCTCAGAAGGTGTTTAGCAGTTGAATCTGCAATTATACCATTAGAAGATGTTAGCATTGATGATAAACTATATTATGTGGAACAACATATAAGTATGTTAGAACAGAAGGTTAAGGCTTTATGTAATAAATAAATTGGGCTGGTTAAGGTCTAATGGAAGTACAGAAAAGGATCCGACTACACATGGGAACCTGAATAAGAAATGTTGAGAAATTATCTAGAACTCTTCGGCAGTTGATTTCGGGGACGAAATCATTTCAAGTGGGGAAGAGTTGTAACATCCAGAATTTTATTAATAATTTGATATGAGTATGTTCAAGTGTTATATGTGTTATAAGTGGTTATATGTGATAAGATGTGGATATAAACTAGAGGAGCCAAAACCGTCAAAATGAAACTTGAATAGTCAAGGGACCAATTATGCAATTATGGAAAACTTGTATATATATTGACTTTCAAAGTCAAAGACTTGCAAGATTAAAACACACATACATACCATACATATACACAGCTGCTATCTCCTTCCCTTCATGCAATTTTGATCAAGAAACCAGTGAGATTAAGCTTCCTAAATGTTAGTCATATATTTCTTTGTAGGCCTTGTGAAATTAATGCTTACTAGACTAGATTAATGTAATGGGCTTGACACACACTTCTTGTAATAGTCTAGGATAGCTTAGAAGCCCATAAGGCTTATGGCCCATGGGACTTGAGGCCCAAGTGCC
>JAUEJL010000557.1:0-10501 GCA_032274825.1 Drosophyllum lusitanicum | reverse complement strand
TTTTATAATAACTATTATAAAACCACTCTCTAAGTATGACTGCATAACTACTCGAATTATAGGCACTCATAGGTGTAACCCTTGAATGTCTCATAGCATTGGACATGACATCACTGGTTTGCTACTGTGCACATGATCTAAAAGACTCCCACTTGTGCAAGTTTGCAATCCGAACTTGATGACACTCACATAAAGAGGCCCCTAGACAGGCATTTAGGTTAACTAAACCATAAGAACTCTTATACCCAGGTAACGTGAGAAGAAGAAACACAAACTATCATAAAACAACTGTTCTATGAATGGGAATACTTTTAGGTTCATGAATCCGTCAACTCTAAATACTAAAAAATTATGTTCATGAGTATCCGATTTCAAACCGTGTGATAAACGATAAAGATCATATCAGTTCGTTTGGGCATGGCCATGAAATATCTCTCCTAAAAAGGGCCAGAAATTTCTCTCCTAAAAAGGAGGTGCAAATACCATCTTGCATATTTGCATTTGGCAACACGGCTCTCACTGAATCTAGACACACCGCTTATAATCACTATGTTACGGCGTGGCGTTAGAACGCACTAAGAAGACCATTGTTACAGCATCCCAAACCAAAAACCTCAGGTTTGAGGACAACCTATGTGATAGATACTTTTGACAGGATCCACAAAGTATTTCTCACGGTAAGTCAATCTAATATTTGTAACCCTAACGAATATCTGTCAATTAGGGTCCACAAAAAATTTGTAACTATATTCGATATACCCTCAAATCTACCCCAAAATTACGATGACGTTATAGCCTTCTCGAGGTTCCCACCAAGAAAAGTAGTCAAGGATAATATTTTGAATAAACTGAATTTATTCCTGGATGAACCAAAACATACAAAATTGTGAAGAATAATGAAATTAATTACTATACACTCTCTATATTCCATCTTGGAATAAAATACAGAATTATTACCATTTCATTTATTCAATTCACGGTGTTTATTCGAATTGCTTACTAATTATAATTATAACTTATCACGGATTACAATTTAAACTAATACAACTATAAACCAGAAAACGCAAGACTAGTACTAGGAAGTACTCTTACTTGGTTTTGCTAGACATTGCTTTGCAGCCCTAAACAACTCTAGACCTTCTATTTTATAAAATTCTTAAACTCGGAGAACTAGAATAATCCCTAGTTTCTGAATATATAAAATATTCTTTGTAACCCAAAAGTTTATAGTTACAATTGTAGATGTAATATTTTCTATTCCTAGAATAGAACACGTGTGAAAAAATAAAAAACTAGTTTACACGAACTTGTAAACTTGAGATTAGATTCCTAGTGTTTCAACACTTATTTAATTTAGATTCTGAGGATACTATATATCTTATTCTAACATTAACGAGCTACTTTATATTAATATTATTGACTTTTGAATCTCAATATATAATAATTTGTTTAAGTCATAGCTTGACTTGAAACTCGTGATGATATCTGTGGAGTAGCTCTGAATAAATCACACGATATTCGGAAATAGTTCATTTCAAGAACTTACTATTTTAGGAAACTTCCTAATTTTTTTGTCAATTATACATCTTGAGTTCCATTGAGCTAACTATGCTTTGAAAAACACATTTGTTAGCTTATACATACTTATTATGCTAGTTATTCAAAACATGACAACTTAATAAATATGTCAGCCGGATGCTCCTACTATCCTTTATGAAAACTATGTGTTACTTAAAATACTTATTGACTTTGTCAAAACTTTGACTATTTTGTCAAGACTCGTAATTTAAGTATTAGAAACCGAGACTTAGATTTTATAAGAATTTTACTATTTTGAAACCAATCTTGGATGTAACGTATATTCACTATTCCATTTACAGAATCTGGTTTCATTAAACTTAATATTATTTCAAGTATGAAACACTTGTAAGAACATTTAAAAATCTTTCTTAAAAATTTGAGTATAATTAGACTTGATTATAATAACTATTATAATCACTTGTACCCTTTTAAATGTTTTTATCTAAAACACATCTCTTAGAAATAATAACTATTATTTCAAGTGTTTTTGACAAGTTCAAGGCTTGAATTTTGTTTTCATAAAATCTTTAAAATACTTTATTAGAAGAACTTTCTAATTTCACAACAAAAGCTTGTTGTATAAGTATTTCGACATAGTACTTAGTGAAGCAATTAATACTAATATTATATTGACACCAAATAAAGCATAAGATCTAAGAATGAATCACTTATAAAATCAAAGACTTGACTTGTTTAGGGATTCTCTAGTCAAAACTTGACTAGAATGATTCAACAACACACATGCAAGGGTATATCAATAATTCAATAAATATAAATGAACCATAAATTTGTCCCAAAAATAAATGTTAATGAAAAACAAATATATCAAAAAATAGAATTATTAAAGTATCCTAAACTGCATGCGGGATCTTCTATGCTGGTTCGTATTCACTTTTCATGACCTCCTGCAATAAACGATTGCAAAGAATTAGAATACTCGTAATACATTACAAGTAGAAAGTGAAGAACAAAAGTTTGTCACACAATACCCGAGCCTTACCTCCTTCCTCGTGACCTTTTGGACAATCTTTCTTCCCGTGTCCGATCTCGCCACACCTGAAGCACCAATTCTCGGCTCTTGCCTTGTTTGGATTGACCTTCTTGCCCTTACCATTGTCTCTAGTTCTGGGTGCATTCTTGTTGGAGTCAGTTTTTGCTTTGTCATTTCCGCTGTGCCCCTTTCTCTTCTTGCCCCTAGACTTACTATGCTATGCAGTCTTTAACACAGAGTGTAGCTCAGCCACGTATTTCTCCATGTTGTAGTTGACTATAGAAGGATTATAGTCATCGAACAACGAGTTGAGTATCGTGTTCGTTGCCAGCTGCAACGGCACTGGGTGTCCAAGCCTCTCTAGGTTCTCTATGTACCCTTTCATTTTCATGACATGGGTATTGACCGATGTCCCCTTGTCCATCTTGCACGAGTTAAATGCCCGAGTGACATCATAACGCTCTGTACGAGCTTGCTCCCGGAACATGTCCCTCGATTGGCGGATCATGTCGTTAGCGGGAGTTTCCATCATGCTTGTCTGCAACTCTGGATTTATCATGGACAGCATCAGGCAGCTAATGTCAAGAGCATCATTGACACGCTTCTGAAAAGCGTTTCTAACATCTGCTCTTGCGTTGTTGGCCGGGGCGTCTCCTAGAGGTTCCTCTAGGACGTACCACTTTCTTTCGTGCCTAAGCACGATGTGGAGATTACGCTCCCATGTGAGAAAGTTAGGTCCGGTGAGCATTGGCTACCATCTACAAATTAAAACTCGGTTTAATTAGTAATTGCAAATAAAATTTTCCAATATATATTAATAAACCCATAAATAACATATACTAAACTTAGGACCCATATTTCACATACTCGACGCTAGGTTTGAGCACTTCCCGCCTTGTCATGAGGTAAGAACTTTTACTGATCGTATCTAATTGACACGACTCCTAGAACCTCGCCGAGTCTTAGACAATAAATATCTAGTATGTTTAACTCTACTCTAGTGCATTTTGGGCCGCGGACTCCAGATTATTACCAAAATAGATCGCACCACTTAAGATAGTGTGAACTCTGGCCGGGACTCCTGATTATCGCAGAGTCTTTCAAACCCTTTCCCACAATGGTTTGAACCAGAATGCCCAAGGTTTTGGCATTTCCAACATCCGAGTACCGTTTAACAGCAAAGGTGTACCATTAGATGGGTAGCACATTGATCTAAGATTTTCAAATGGATTTTTTAAGTTTAAAAGAAAAACTTAATTTTCCAGTTTTGAAAAAACCAATTTAAAAACAACTGTTTTAAAACTACGGTTTATATGTATACCTAAACTAGGTGTACATTATGTCTTTATAAGTTGACACTTATAATCTTATGACGAAACTTTAAAATTTGAAATTTTAACTAATACGACAAACAACTAAAGTCGTATTCTAGTTTGTCATTTACGTGGTTTGTCACTGTTTAATAATACCTATTACTAAACCTATTTATTTTATTAGTGCATATATAAACATAACACAACCACGCAGATATAACTTGTTATAGTTTTGCCAACTATTCCTAAGGGGTCAACTAAGGACAAATTAAACTAGCTCTGTCCCGTTGTCCGGTTGTATAGCTCCCACTAGCTCCAACACCACCCGTGAAGCTCCAAGCATCCTTCGTCTCTCCGTGTTTGAAAAACTCCGTCTTCAAACTCCATTTTTAAACTCCGTCTTTGGTCTTAAAAAAACTAAACTAATTTTATACTATTATAATTACATGATAAAGGGGTTGTAAATAGCACGCAGGCTTCCCCGACATATTACAATAAGAGATGGGTTGTAAATGGTACGTAGGCCTCCCAAAAACAAAACATAACCACGAGTCTAAGTCGGCATAAACTATAACTACATGTCATAACAACCAAACATGAATATACGGTTAACTCGATTGGATCAAGTACTTATGGTCGACATTTAAAACCACAAGATGACCCAAAAATATCCATGCACGAATACTCGAGTTAAACAATTTACAATATGCAATAATATATAAACTATATATAAAGCAATAAATAACCATGCAATTTATATATAACAATAAATAAACGCGAGAAGGTAAAAAACATACTAAATCCGTTTAATCTATTGTTGTTCAAAACTTTGATTAATAACTATTAACTAAAAACAAGAAACTAAAGTTCTTTTGTGGTTCTAAGATTTCGACCTAAAAACACTATTCACCAATCTTGATTTATCCAAAACTTGGATAAAACACATAGTTGTGAAGTAATTTGGTCGTGATTTCAAAGCCACAAAACCTTGTTCTATCCTATATATATGTGGATAAACTTACCTTTTAGCCTTTTATCATATTTTTATCTTAAAATATGATAAAAGGAGTAAAACTTATATTTTAATTAAACCAATTAAAATATACATAGTATAAACATATATATACATATCTTATTAATTTTAAACTTAAAATTAATATACATGTTTTCTATTTAATGCGAAACGAGTTTTTGAGCTTAAAACGAGAAAACCAAAAAACTAAGAGGCCGGGTATAGCAACTTGGGTTGAGGACCCCAAACACTAGGCTTAAAACCTCGGGCCGAGCCCTCCTTGGGTGTCTGCCACCCCGGGCCGAGACCCGTAGGGCATGGCAATGCCCTAGGCCGAGCCACCGAGACTGGATCACGGCTTAGGCTCGTTTCTTGGGCCGGTGGACAAAAAACAACGGCCATGTGTTTCGCTTTTAGGCCGATTGTCATTTGGGCTGTGAAACACGGACCGCGCCATGCGGGTAGGGCCGCCGCTGGCGCCGGGCCAAGACGCTAAGCCGTCACTCGCAGGTCGCCGTCAGACGTTTTCACGGCGGCGATCATTGTCGGCCGCCTCTACAGGGCTACCGGCCACCGCAAAAGGGCCGCCGAAATTTTTCAGATTAATAGATAAAATCAAAAACCTTAAAATTTTAATCAACCAAAACAACGGATTTAATTTTATGAATAAAACGAGATTTAAACCAAAATAAAAAACTTTTGATCATAAAAGAAACTAACTGTTTTAATAATGATCAAAAACAGGATTTTACTTTTAAAATAAAAAAAACCATTAAACAAAACTTTGTTTAATAAACTTGGTTAAAATCGTGTTTTAAATAAAAATTTAGATCTTTTTAACCGTTTAAACAATTATATTTAAACACACTGATTAAAAGATTAAAACATTTATATCTGGATGAACAATCAAACTTGTTTATTAATCCTTTTATGATTTTTGATTTTTTATAGAGCAAAAGGAAGAACAAGATTCAAACTTTAATACATAAAACAAATCAAAATCAAAACTTGAGATCACCGAGCCGAAGCTCTCATACCATTGTTAGGTTTTACTTGATCTAGATCATTATCGAACACAAACTAGTTTGCATTGGATGGCGAACCAAAACTGATTTATTTCTAAAGAGGAATCTCAAATAAACACTTACCCTCTAAACCCGAGAGAGTTAGGATCTTTGTGATCATAAAGATTTAACTATAAACATATTATTAAGATTAAAGTTAGAGACTTTACCTTTGATGCTCAAGAAGTAGTCCACTTGTTATAATGGCAAACAAGTTCCTTCTAGCCAGAACTTGCAATCACCGAGTAACACAATCAAATCACCAAAAACGATTGAAAGTGTATGTGTGTGTCGAGTTCGGTCAATTCAGTCATACACGACCGAACTCGGTCCTTTCTTGATGGCCGAAATCGAAAAAAACGAAGAGAGGAGAAAGAGTTTTTTTAAGGTTAATTGTTAACAATTTAATTCTAGGAGTTGATCTCTATTTATACTAAATAAGATAAGCATCTAATTTAAGATAAAATCATATCATCCCTAATTAAAAGATTATAACTTAATAAGTTATTTGAAAAACAAAAAATGATTATATATATTGTTGGAAAGATAATCACCTCACTCCAATAATTAACTCTGTCTATTGAAATATATAGGATTTGAGGATAACCAAACCATACATTCAGTATGACTTAGAAAGTATTCAAACATGTGTTGTTTGAATCAGACTAAAGAATTTCACTAAGTATGGAACTGTAGGAGATCGATACACATCAACACCCGTACGCAGCAGAAGCAACGATATCAAAGACGGGGTTTTCGGGTATCAAAACAGACATGCATGTACTTTCCAAGTGGGGATCGTGACTACAAACAAATATAGCAATAGAAACAAAAGAGAGGGAGGAGAAATATACCATCAAAGTAGGCTGGAACAAAGAAACGCGAAGGAGGAAGTTGAGAATCCGAAACCGAGCTCCTCTATCGATAGTCTATACCAAGTTGCCAAGATTCCACTTTGCTAATGGTCCTCAATCTCGATCCTCAACCTTGATCTTGAGTCCTTGGAACTGCACCAACACTTGTGTCTTTCCTTCACTCTTCACACTCTAGCTTAACCCTCTCAATGGTGGTTCAAGTATCATGTGAGTGTGTATATTTCATCAAAGTGGCAAGAGTAGCAAAGGAGAGAATTAGAGACCTTTTAAAGGCTATGAGGAATCCAAGAGGTCACCAGGGTCAGCCAAAATGGCTACACCCCATTGGACCAACAAAAGGTCCAATAATAAACAAGTGACATTTTGACTTCTGCCTTCAGAGGCTCTCACGGGCCGTGAAGCCCTCGTGAAGGTGTCAATGGCTTGGTACCACCGCACGCTCTCATTGGGGCAACAAGGTGGTCCAATAAGATCAAGGTGTGTACCTTCACGGGCTCTCATGGGCCGTGAAGCCCTCGTGAAGGCAGCGCCCCCACGACTATATGTCCGGGTTGTGAAGCCTCGTGGAGGGTTTCTCTTCACGACCTCTTCACGGCCCATGAAGCTCACCAGAAACCCTAATTTCATATTCTCTCATGTTTGGGTTGTGCTGTCGGAATCTACCCTTGGCGTGTGACCTAATAGGCCCGTACCTCATCAGTAGTGATGCTAGTGCACATGTATGAGTAGGCATATACGAACAGGCTCCTACTTGCCCCCAAGTCGGTACGAGTTATGCCATCCTCGATAAATCCTCATAGCCTTGAAAAAGCTAAAAGGTCCTATAGATAAATGATCATAAACATCCCTTTGTTCACGATATCCGTGTGAACATGAGACATGGATAAATGTCATTCTCTAGAACATTCACGATTATGTTTCTTGATTCTAGATTGGTGATGACCAAAATAGCAAGATGCAACTAATCTATAATCATTGAAGCTTGAGCACGGCCATGCATATTTGGTGTCAGCTCCCAATCATCGAGGGGCCTAGGGATAGCTCTCTAAACAGAGGAAAAAATCCTTTTGACTACATAGCCTTGCCACATGTTTCCTACTTTATTTTAAAACTTCCTTTATAGCAGCCAGTAACGAACCACGTTTGAAAGCAATCAAAATAAAGCAGACTCATGCTTTGGATACACATGTATCTTCGGTCTAAGGATGAAATGATATTATCATCCCGAGTCACTTGTGACCATAATCCATGAAGTGAACTCAGGTGTGGGTCTTCCAGTCACTTGAAACTCATTTCAAGCACATGTTAGTTTTGTGTGTCATGCATTTAATCCTTGGTTAATGCATGACGAAACCCTAACCTCAGTCCTAGTTCAAACTTCCTTCCCATGAAGAATGACTTACTGTGGAGATCTAGAATGCATAAGCACTTAGGGAAGTGGTTAAACATGCTAAGATGGAACACAGTAAACACTAATGAAAGTAACCGCAACTCACATTTATATAGTCCCTACTATATATCGAAAACAATCAAAAGTTACAATACTGCTTGCGGTTCCCAAAGCTAACATAAATCAATCAACTACTAAAACAATATTGCAAGCCAAGTCACTTGTATAAGAAATGCAAGCCGACTTAGTAATCATCACTAGTCTATGACAATGGCTCAATAAGTGAATTTGCAATGCAACATCCACTTGTATTCTTGTTATCTATATAATTCTCTTTTCACCAAACCACTTTTCAAAGTCCCAGTCAAAGAGATCATATATCAAAGTGCTATAGTAATCACATCCTCATTGTTATCAAAGTTCACAATAGGGTCAATGATACTTAAGAACTTATCTTGATCAATAATCAACACCACATAGTAGGATCATCAACTTCGATCAAAATTGTTAGTTATCCTCATAGAAACTAACATTAGAGTAAATACTTACTCCTAAGTATTCTTGAACATATATAAGAATTTCTTAAACTTCAAAATTTCCAATTTTGTATCTCCTAAGTGTCTTCATGGAGCAGTAATTCCTCAATTAGGTTCATAGACTACCTAATACAGGACATTATCCTTGATACACATACTTCTAGGAATACAGTGAAGCTCCCACTAGCCCTGACATACGTAAAAGTCTCATCTATGCTTCTAGAAAACTCATTACTTTGATTTTCTCATAAAAGCAAAGATCTTACTTTTAGATGCTAGCATAAGTCCAAAAGGATTTATCCACGTTTGTAGACTTAATTTGGATACTAAAGATATAAAAGACCCTTGGAGAGTGTTGTAAGCACTTCCTTATCATTTTGTTCCATGAAGGAACACGGTCTTGTATATCTGTGTGCTATCTCATATTGCCATAAGAAGACAACAATAGCCGCAAGTATCAAATGACCTCCAACATAGCCACTAGGAATGGTTTCCATATAACTATCATGAAACCTTTACCACTAGTTAGCATTTGAAGTTGTCTACGACTCAATCCATGTTAATCCCATTTACACCTTCTCGATTTGCACCTTGAAATGGAATTAAATAAAATTAAGTACTTGCATACTTAAAATGGATTGCATCTCATGATCAATTACTTCTTTTATTTTGGTGAACCCCCGGCCCACTATGCCTTCCGATAGATGGTGACCTCAACATGACTCACCATCAAGTCATTGCTACTTAGATGTGAGAAACCCATACCTCTCTCTGGCTCTTCATGACTTCTACCAGGCTTAAAAGAAAGTAATTACTCATAGTCAGGTTAACCGACATATCAATGCCGATTATCAATCATGTCCGATTATATGCTAGTACCAACATCAGGTCATTCTTTTAAGTTTCATGTTCTTCCACCGGAATGTTTTAGTTATTGTCTCTCTTTTGAGCAACAAAACATTGTTCTCAGAAGGTTAAATATCTAAAATTTAGAAGAACTCCTTGAATGTATTAGCGCCTCTTTGACTAAGTTCATTAATCTCCCACTGAATGTAGTTTGGATAACTTCAAACTTTAAGATAGACAAGCAAAGAACTCTTTCTAGTCATATCTAATTAGGTGCTAAGCAGATCACGAAGTTGGATTAAGATTGAGGACTTGGCTTGCCACAATTAATGTGTATACCAACAAGTTGAATACACATATCTGACCCATCATGAACCAGATCATATTCAACAATATCCGGTTCCCTACAACACGACACCATGTACTAATGTGTTTAAGCAGGAAATGAATTGTGAGATAATCCAACAATTCATTATGTGGTCATTAATATAGATGCTAGGTATCTTAGTATCTCAACTACATCTAAGTTTCTCATCTATATGCCCCTATTGATTCTCCAACTACTTTTTGGTTAGTCCTAAACACCGAAAAGGTTTCAGACATGTACCTAAGCTAGTATACATTCCGCAATTACTATAATCAAGGTAGTGATGAGGAAGTTTCTCTTTACGGTGACACCCTCGACATGTACCTAAGCTAGTATACATTCCGCAATTACTATCACACAAGAATTTTAGTTTGCAATTGTAATTCGTCTAACAAGATACACGGTGACACACTCGACAACCATTGGCTCGTGCTAACCTAGAAAACCAGTAATCCAAGTCTCCACACTCACCTTACACATAGATCCACATGGAACAACTCGTTCTAAGCTCGATAATCATCCAATG
>JAUEJL010000546.1:0-10502 GCA_032274825.1 Drosophyllum lusitanicum | reverse complement strand
AGAAAGAAAGTTCTACGCAAGCTTGGTAAAAAAGGAGGCAGCATAGATATATATAAACAAACGACGGCAAAAAAAGGAGATATATATATCTACATCGACGGCTAATTAAAGAGGCGGGGAAAACAAAAGTTGACAGCGCAACATATATATATATATATTCAAAACAAACACAAGCATCATCTCAATATATATATATTTAAGTCGACGAACGGCAGCAGCGTAGAAGGAGAAAGAAGAAGAAAAATAAGTCCAAAAACATTCCAAGGACCGTAGAGCTCAGACTTGTAGGATTGGAGTTTATATTTTGAAGATTTCGGCTTTGAATTGTCACGGTTCTATCATTCTTATATGGTGTGGAAAATATATTTTATACTCACACTTGAAAGTGTTCGCGTCCAAGGCATTTGTGCATGTGTCTAAAGATTTAAGATAAAAGTTTGATCTCATGTCAACTCCATGCATCTTTGTAGGTTATGGAAATCAAGAGTTTGGATATTGGCTGTATGATCCCGAAATAAAAAAATTTATTAGGAGCATAGATGTAGTATTCCATGAAAACCAATTTTATGAATCTACTAGTCAGTAAGAAACAAAGTTCCCTTGTTTCAGAAGATATCCCTATATCATCACACATTCCTCTAGACAACGTGAAAATGAACGTTGTTCCCAATGAGCATGGAAATGATGATTCTGTAAATGTCTATCATGATGATCATGTTGAAGAGAGTTCAAGCTAAAAGGGAGCCATAAAATGTTCAACCTCATGTTGTTGCAGACAATTTTTAAGCTTGACGTTCCACACGAGGGTTAGTTCCATAATCTAAGTACTCACCAACAGAATACATCCTTCTTACCAATGAAGGGGGGCCATAGAGCTTTCTGAAAGCTCAATCTCATCATGAAAATACTAATTGGTTGAAGGCCATGGAAGATAAAATGAATTCTTTGTAGAAGAAACAGAGATACGAGTTGGTGAAACTTTCACAGGGAAATAAAGCCTTGAAGAGCAAGTGGGTGTTCAAACTTAAGAAAGATGGAAACGGAAGTATCGTAAAGTATACAACGAGACTCGACGTCAAAGGTTTCCAACAAAAGCAAGGAATTGATTTTGATAGGATTATTTCACTAGTGGCGAAGATGATATTAATCCGTGCTATAATCGGACTGGTTACCAGTCTCAATCTTGAACTCGAACAAATGGATGTGAAAACAACTTTTCTCCATGATGATTTAAATGAAGTGATATACATGGATCAACTTGATGGTTTCAAGGTCTTAAAGAAAGAGAGTCTTGTTTCCCAGTTAAAGAAGAGCCTCTACGGTTTTAAGTAAGCCCCGAGGCAATGGTACAAAAATGTTGACTTGTTCTCGATGAAACATCAATACAAAAAAACGACCACAGATCATTGTGTGTAATAGAAGAAGTTCCAGGATATAAAGTTCATCATCATTTTGCTCTTGTAGACGATATGCTTATAGTAGGCCAAGATGTAATCATGATTAGCAGTTTGAAAGATGATATGTCTAAGTTTTTTGACATGGAAGACTTAAGTGTGACACAACAAATTTTAGGAATGAAAATTGTTCGTAATCAAAAGGCAAGGAAGTTATATCTGTCATAAGAGGAGTATGTTGAACGTGTGATCAAAAGGTTCAACATGGAAAGTTATATCTGTTGGCACTCCGCTAGCAAACCACCTCAAATTAAGTAATAAAAATTATCCTTCTTTAGGGTAAGAAAAGGAGATACTTGTCAAATCCTAGAAAGGAGCATTGGGAAGCGTTCGAGTGGATACTACGGTACCTTAGAGGTACATCTAAATGTGTTTGTGCTACGAGGGAGAGATATTAATTCTGAAAGACTATATAGATTCTAATATGGTAGGAGATATCGATAGCAGAAAATCAACTTGAAGTTACATTTTCACTCTAACAGGGGGAGCTATTTCGTGGCAATCCAAGCTCCAAAAATGTGTAACGCTATCAAAAACAGAAACTGAGTACATTGCCGCAGTCGAATATGGGAAAAAGCTCCTTTGGCTGAAACATTTTCTCCAAGAATTGGGTTTCCCTCAACAAGAATACATTATTTATTACGATAGTCAAATTAAGTGCTATAGACCTCCAAAAGAATTCAATGTATCATTCCCGCACGAAACATATTGATGTCCACTATCACTGGCTTAGAGAAGCTATTGAGAAAGAAGAGTTGAAGCTTTCAAAGGTCAACACGAACGACAATCTTGCAGACATATTAACAAAGGTGGTGACATGTAAGAAACACAAACTATGTGCTGACATAGACTAACGAATGATCGACGAAGACTGGAGGGGGATATTTTTTGTGTTCCAGCCTCCATGTTAGACTCCAAAAACTCTATAGCCACCATATCTACAATAACCTCCTTTGTTGAAGAACATGTCCACCGGTCAAAGAAAAAAACACTTTAATGATATAGTGGCTGGCTTGTATATAAATAGATGTTCCATTTGTTGTTATAAACACCAAGAAAAAAGTGAGAGATTCTTAGAGTGAGAGTTGAAAGAAAAAAGGGTCGGTTGTTTGTAATAGTCGAGTGTGAGAGTTGCTCCTCGTATTGTATTTTATTCCTATCGTTAATAGAAAATTTTTATGATTCTAACAGTCGACGGGGAAGATATCAATGAGGAAATCATTCATAAAAAATTCAAACAACTGAAATAAATGATGGTGAAACATTGAAACCAGACTTGTTCATGGCTTGATTCATGAACAAGGGTAGAACACTTGAAGTTTATGTGTTCAAAAATCATATGATTGTTTCAATCATCCTTGATAGTTTGGGTTGTGTCATTCTTGCTAAACACTTGTTTGATTTGAACAATCATTCTTGCTGCATAAGGGTTCTCGCTGTTCACAATCGTTTGATATTGAATTGCTATTTTTTTCTTGAGTTCTGGATCGTTGCCTTACATATTCAAAATAATCATTGAATGTTTTTTATTGTTACATGTTGTCTATGCCTTTGTGGATTGCTTCCATTTTGAGAAGTTGAAAGGTCGACTATCGTTGGCCTCTCCTATGTAGATTAGTTTTTTTAAATCACGAGCCTGTTATATAGTAAGTTAAACCAAAAAGCTGCTATCCCCATTTAGATTGTTATTTGGGCCAAAGCCTATAGCTTGAACCGGCCCTAGAGGTTAGAGGTAGGAAATAACAACCGAAGATGGTGGTGGAGGGTGATGATTGGTGTTACATGAAGGCATAAAAGAAATGGATGACCTAAGATGGTACACAAAAGTATTATTAGTGTAGTTAGCCCAATGTAGTGCTTGAAACTCTCCCAATTGTTCAAATGTATATTAGCACATGAAAAAAATGGGTAGACTAAAATATTAGTTGTTATGAGCAACTTCTAAGTTGTGAGATAGAAAGAGATATCTTAGTTAAACCTAGAGAAATGGAATATTACGGTGAGGCATAAACTTGAAGTGAAGACATAAAAGATGTGAGGAGTGGTTTCCTATGTTAAAAGAGTGAACATATGTTTTTAGTATTTTGGAAAGATAACTATATTTATCAATAAAAAACGAAAGACGCATTTTTCCTATAACAAGTGAATTTTGAATAATACAAGAACAAAAATCCATATAAAAAAAACTAACTCATGCTTGTTACAAAAGTTTCTCTCAAATTTGCTTTTATACAAGTTTTAAGTACGTTTTATAAGAGATTGATAAATATTTTGTTTAGGCATAACTTGATATCAACATGGCTACTTAGTCACTTGGCGCACCTTTTCTTACCTTTTTTAAACCAATTGAATACTTTATTTCTCTTTCTTGAGTTGCAAACCTATTGTAGCTAATTTTATTCCAAAACTAATATCCCAAGATAGAAAATCAAACAAAAACAGTACATATATATTTATGGGGGGTGGTGCTCCCAGCGAAGCCACAGGGCCATGCGGGCAATAGAGTCCCTCCCCACAAGTATACCATATGGTCTTATAGAAGATGAAATAATTTATTTTGATAATTTGCAAGATGATAAACATTATGCCGACACTTCTTTGAATTGTTTGAACAAACGTACAAACAAACCTTCCTACTAAAGAACCACACATACTATAATACCCATCTTTTGATGTCTTCTGCAATCTTTTTGATCTCTAAGTTAAGTATCAATGATGATCAAAGTCCATGTTTTATTGTGGGTCTGTAAGATTACTCAATCAAAACAAGAAAAAAAAAACGAATTGGGGAACTAGAATAAGATAAGTGCAACAAAATAAATACTTTTTGTGTGTTGTTTTTTTGGAAACTATAACAAAGGTTAATAATTCTGCAAGTTCTATTATAAAAGAATGGCAAAGTGCACTAAAATACAATGAACTAGCTACCATTGTATACAACGAACTTTTAAATTTTAAAGAAAATACAACCAACCTATTTATCCCTCCCATTGTATACAAGTTTACCTTTAAAATCACGTAAACAACCGGTTATTTTAATTTTTTGTATATTTTAATTTATATTGTTAGAAAAAAATGAAAGTTCTGACTCTAGAATGGTGGAGTTCATACTTCATCTCAAAACCTTCCTTCTCCCCCGTTATTCTTCACAAACTTCTAAATGTTTTTTACCAACTTCAAACAACCACAACCACCGCCTTCAAACAACAAACACCACCAACTCCTCCTTCAAACAACAACCACTGCCACCGCCGCCTTCAAGGGGTGTTTTCACAGCCTTCAAATGACAACCACCACTGGCTTCAAACAACAAACACCGTCGTCGCCATATTAGCAACCACTACCGCTGTCGTTTTCTTTAAACTACCACCATTAATGACGGAAGCTTGAAGATCTGAAGACGACAATTAGGGTTTTGATGTAGATCTGCAAAACAATGAATGCTTTGATGAAGATCTAAAAGAATGTCGATTAGGGTTTTTTGTGTCGGGTTCAAACAACCGCCGCTGCCATCGCCTTGTGATTAGGGTTTCTTGTGTCAGGTTCAAACAATTGCCGTCGTCGTCCCTTTTGCGATTAAGGTTTCGAATTCATAAGTCTCTCTCTCTCTCTTTTCATTCAAATCTAGTGCAATTTTGGTAAAAATACGAAGGTGTATGTTTGGGGCTTGAATGTTCTACTTTTAATTTTCGATTTCTACGTATGATTGGGTTACTGATTTAAGCTCTTTGGATCTGAAGAACACAATATCTAAAACTGTTATTGGATTTGAATGTTCTTGGACTATAGTGAGATCTTGAGTTCATCTTCGATTTGATATGTATTAGGACTTTGTTATTTTTGTTTTTTGCTTGGATGTATGATTTGGTTATAGATTTGAGGTTTGAATGTTCTTGAATTTTAATCAAGTTTAAATGTTCTTGAATTTGAAGAACAAAGATGATGAATAAAATAATTAAAAAATAAAAAATGAAGCAAAAAATTAAAAAAGTAACCTGTAACCTGCTTTACATGTTACAACTTGCATACAATGAGAGAAATAAGCAAGTTGGTTGTATTTATTGTAAAATTTTAAAGTTCGTTGTATAAAATGATATCTTAGCCAAAATTCGTTGTATTTTGAAGCAGTTTGCTCGTAAAGAAAACATTCATGATATAGTTTAGGGGGTATGATGCATACAAGATATAAATTAGGGGCTAATTTGCATGCAAGATATAGTTTAGGGGCCAAGTATCGAACTTCTTTTTCAGGTTCCTAGCTTAACCACTTTAGAGGCCTTGCTTGCAGCCCAACCCTGGTTAACCCTAAACCCCCAAATCTTCATTTTCCCCCTCTCCAGCATCTTTGCGCCTCTCCATCAAGTTCTTCGGTATTTAGCAATCGTTCTTACTCACTCCTGATCATCTACTTCATCTGTTATACCCTAAATTCAGATCGATCGCTATATTCGGCGCCGCCTCAACGCCTTCACTGCTTCCATTAGGTAACGAAAGCTTTCCTTAGATTATGTAACTTTCTTAATGATATGTATTACAAACGAGCTGCTATGTATCGATTCTTGGATTACTTTGATTTCATTTATGCAAACTTTGGTGATTTTTGATTAGTTTTTTAAGGAATTTCTTTGCAATTTAGTTTTTTTGAGTGATATTCAAACGAGTTTATTAAACCATGTGACCTTGCTACAATTTTAAATCTTCATTCCTCTACTTTGAAAGCGTACATCCAACGGCATGTGTTAGTTACTGTTGTGTGACCTGAAATATATTTTGGTGGTGATAACTTTTGATATTGATGATTGAATCAGTTTCTTTTTCACTGTTCAATGCTTAATCTTCCGCATATATTTTTGAAGGTCAGGAACGTCATTATTTATAGCTGCAATCGAAAAGATTTAGTCCCCCTCCTTGAGGTAATGTTCTCTCTGTGCTTCATTATCTGCTAAGTTGTTACCTAGTTTCTTTTGAGAGTGAGGATAGATCTGTCCTGACTTGCAACATACTCCCACCAGCAAATGTTTTTGGAGCATAGTTGTAAAAAATTCTGATTTCTTTTGTATATTCGAATCATTTGGTTCAATCCAACTCATGAACGTGACAATGCAAATCCCTACATGCCAATAGCCCAATATCATCTTAATCGGCAATGACATGTATGAATTGAATTTGGATTTTATGTATGTGTATCCATTGGGTACCTGATTATGCCTGATATGCATAAACGTACACTATCTATTCTGTTAAGAACTCTGCTAAAAGTTCCTTAAATTTCTCTGTGGCAGTATCCAAGGGAGACCCATACTGTTAATTGGCTTATGCACATATGACATATTATCTCGTTTTTTTTCTTTCTCTCATGTACCATATGAGTTCACATTTTCACATACCAGTCCTTGTCCTCTTGTCCTATTGTGCATATATTTATTGGGTGACATGTATTGTGTAGCATTAAATATCTCATCTAAAGTTGACTATTGCTCTAGTAAATTTTTCTACAGCACGGATTCCATCTTGAATTACTAGGCATGTGATACTTTGTAGGGATAAAATGAGAAAGAAGCTCATAATATCAGTGGATTCTTCGTACAATGTTTCAGTAGTGTTATTTTGTTCCCAAAATGTCAATTTTCATGCCATGTATTCAACTTATAAAGTTATAATCCATGTGTTTAAATAGTTCTTAATTCATGTATCATTCTATTTTGTAGTGATCATGGTTAGCATGTTAGTATCCTGTTTTAATATATATGGCTCTACTGACTTTTGTCCTTACCTCAATGTTAGTTTGAAGCTGTGGATGTTTGAGTTGCCATAAGTATGACATCTCGTGCAAGCATTCGTCTCCTTACTTATTCAGACGAGCTTGTAAATGGAGAGGCAGTTTATGTCTCCTCAAATTGCCTTCCGATAAAGGCTTCAAACTTTGAACCTGCTGGTCACTCCTTTCACGATGTTGCACTTAAGCTCTGTGGTTTTTTTGAGGAGGAAAACATAGTCGATGATGGTGAAAATGTGCCAAAAGACAAAGAAAACGAGTATATGCAATCATCGGATTCATATAGCAGCAAAGGGAAAAAGAAATCTGGTGACGGGACAACCCAACAAGATCATTATGCTTTGTTGGGTTTGGGTCACTTGAGGTATCTTGCAACTGAGGAGCAAATTAGAAAGAGTTACCGTGAAACTGCGTTAAAGCATCATCCTGACAAGCAGGCTGCCCTTCTTCTTGGAGAAGAAACCGAAGCTGCTAAACAAGCTAAAAAAGATGAAATAGAGAACCGTTTTAAAGCCATTCAAGAAGCGTATGAAGTTTTAATTGACCCTGCAAGGAGAAGGATTTATGACTCAACCGATGAGTTTGATGATGAAATTCCTACTGACTGTTCCCCGCAGGACTTTTTCAAGGTATTTGGACCTGCTTTCATGAGGAACGGGCGGTGGTCAATTAGTCAACCAATCCCTCCAATAGGAGATGACAATACCCCACTTAAAGAAGTTGATTCTTTTTATGATTTTTGGTATGGTTTCAAAAGTTGGAGGGAGTTCCCACATGCTGATGAGTTTGATCTTGAACAAGCCGAATCACGTGACCATAAACGATGGATGGAAAGACAGAATGCCAAGCTTTCTGAGAAGGCAAGAAAGGAGGAACATGCAAGAATACGTTCTCTTGTAGATAATGCTTATAAACGAGATCCTAGGATTTTAAGGAGAAAGGAAACCTTAAAAGCTGAGAAACAGAAGAAAAAAGAAGCAAAATTTATGGCAAAGAGACAGCAAGAAGAGGAAGCTGTCAGGATTGCAGAAGAAAATAGGCGTAAGAAAGAAGAAGAGGACAAACAGTCTGCTGAGGCTGCTTCAAATCAAAAGAAATTAAAAGAAAAAGAAAAGAAACTGTTGCGTAAGGAACGAACTCGGCTTCGAACTCTCTCAACTCCTGTTGTGTCTCATAATGTGCTTAATCTTAGTCAGGATGATGTGGAAAATATCTGTATGTCACTTGATATGTTACAATTAAGAGACTTATGTGACAATATGGAAAGAAAAGGAGATAGTCAAAGTCTAGCTGAGCTTCTAAAGGAGGCTATTAACTCAGACCATATTGAGAAAGATCGTGTGGTTAAAAACAATCAAGTAAACGGATCTGTAAAACTCAACGGAAGTGTTTCTAAAACTAATTATGAGAAAAAAGAGAAACCTTGGGGGAAAGAAGAGATTGAGCTTTTGAGGAAAGGAATGTTGAAGTATCCTAAAGGAACATCAAGACGATGGGAAGTTATATCCGAGTACATAGGCACTGGGCGGTCCGTGGAGGAGATTTTAAAAGCAACGAAAACCGTTCTTTTACAAAAACCTGACTCTGCAAAAGCATTTGATTCGTTTCTTGAGAAGAGAAAACCAACGGTGTCGATTTCATCTCCACTTACAACTAGGGAAGAAGTTGTGGGTGTTTCTTCTACATCCACACCTGCCCAACCCGAAGGTGTTCCCACGCAAACCGAGGGGGTTCCTCCCAAACTGAGCGAAAACGCAGACAAAGTGGAGCCGGTCGGCTCAAGTTCAGACCAGGATGTATGGTCTGCTGTGCAGGAAACAGCACTGGTTCAAGCTTTAAAGACATTCCCAAAAGAAACCAACCAACGCTGGGAGCGCGTTGCTGCTGCTGTCCCAGGGAAAACAGTTAACCAATGCAAGAAACAATTTGCATTGCTCAAAGAGAAATTCAGAAACAAGAAAAAGTAATCGAGTCACCTGATTCTATGTGAGTTTTTTGGAGATTAACGATGGATATATAGCATTATTTGCTCCTTAAATTCATCATTTTTGCCACCATCCAAGTTCTGGAGCATCTAATGAACTTGGGTGCACCACAATGCAGATGCACAGAGATTTGGCCAGGCACATTGCTGACTTACCAGAGGTATGAATGTCTCATATTCTTTTGGATAGAGTTGTAATGGAGTTTTGCTATTGGTCAGCCTTAAAAATAATTTACTAGTGTTTTACTCTATCCTCCCAGTCCCAGTCCCAGCCCGTACTGAAATTTAGTTTTATGAAAATGAGTAGAATCTATACTGTCTTTGAGTTGTAGTAAAAACGTAAACATATTCTTAAGTATGCTACTATCTTTCTTTGCTAATCTTGTGCTCCTATGAAAATGGTTTTAAGCGTATTATTGTGCTGTTTGTATTGAGGATACAGACGCGTTCTTTGGCTTTGGATTTTCAAGTCATGTGTTGCTTCATGTTCTTTATCTGTACTGAAAATGGCATCTGAATTCCAACTGTACTTTTGCTACCTGTTTAGTCGAAGTGCAAAATGGGTGGGTCGATAGAGTCGGAGTGGTTTGAGGTTGTAACATGTTTTTAGTAAAGGTAAGGTCAGGATGAGCAGCTTACTTTGTCCACTTTTAGTTTCTATAAAGAATTAATATGTTAATTATAATTATAAAACGATATTGTTGCTCTATTAGTCTATATCATTGAGTATAAAACTAACTATTTAGGAGGTTTTATTATTTAAATTTGTGACTTTCTTTTATTTAACTTGTTAGAGATTAAATATTACACATCCACAAGTTCGTTGGTAAATGGACTTAGAGTTGTCTTTAGTTCAATAGTTGTAAACCAAGATTTGAACTGGTTTAGCTTTTCCCAATCTGAGCGTTTTTTTAAAGGCAAATCTGAAGCTAATTTAACTGTCATAAAAGCTATATGTATATACCAGATGCACAATAAATCTAATCATATGCATATAGTTTTTTAATATATATATTTTTTTGTTTTTGAAAGTTTAATCCTTTTTATGTTACATTAAATTAAAAAATGAGATTTATTTTGGCAATTTTCCTATTTGTCCAAGTGTCTTCCGTGATGAATTTGCCATCTGTAGTAATCTATAAGTAATTCTCCTGTACGTCGCTGGTAATGTTCCCAAAATTTGGAGATAACCCAGGAAAAATAATCTATGAACCATAGAGAGTATAGGAATCTCTTTTTGGTCTTCTGAGTTTGAAAATGAAGAAACGGTATGTGTGTGTGTGTGTGT
>JAUEJL010000535.1:0-10502 GCA_032274825.1 Drosophyllum lusitanicum | reverse complement strand
TACTATTTCACGATAAAATTTATATCGTATGTAGATAAAAATGAGTTTGTCACGAATATATGTTTATATTTACACTAAGCATTAATACTAAAACTTATAAAAAATAACAAATGAAATTAATTGTTTAATATAATGATAAAAAAAATAAAATCAAATACGCCTGGATGTGGAGTCGAACTCCCGACCTGCTGCCTAGAAAGAAGGATACCTTACCAAACATGATTCTCCTCTGCTATTAATCTATACATCAATTCCCTAATTTACAACAAAACTTGACAGCCTGAAACTCAGGAAATTTATCGACGATTATATCTTGTCGTCGTACATCAACAATTAAAGAATACAAATTCTTATCGAAGACGACTACCAAAATCTTCTACTAGTTTCTGTACAAACAACGAGAATAATCCTGTATATCAAGTTATACATACATACAACATCATGATTTAGGCGCTTCTCGTTCCAAGTTCAAGTGATAAAGGGTATTGTCCCTTGCTATGGACCGAGCCGTGAACCCAACCGTTGTCGTCCTTATGGACCGCTGGCGCACCATGTTAACATACTCTGGATCATCGGTGTTACCTTCGTATCTAATCCATTGAATCATCCCATGGTAAGCCGGGAAGAACCTCATCTGAATTGACTTGTAACAGTAGTACGGAATCAAAGCAGCAATCACCACGAAAAGCGTCACGAACCAGTACGTGGGCGCTGGTGCAAGCGTTTCAACAAACGTCTTGTAGGCAGTAGTTGAAATGGTGGTGGGCATCGCGCCGTAGGCCAAGAGGAAGAGGTACCAGAGGATGATTCCACCCCAGATGAACACGTGTTGGATTAACGTGAAGTAGCTGACTGCGAGTGCCATCTGACAGTTGACGACCCACACTACACACGTGTACATTGTGGCTCCGACGACTTCCATTCCGGCGGTTTTTCCGTTCTTTCTGTATGATTCTGGGTCCAGGGCTCTGGTCACTAGGAAAAAGATGATCACGCCGCTGGCTAGCCCGTTTAGCATCCACCCAAATATTCGTCGCCATCTGAATAGGGTGTTCTGTACACCTTCTTGGTATAGCAATGGAAACTGTAATATAAAAAAACCGCAAATTAAAATCTCAATTCCAAAACCAAAGGGCCCTCGAGGTGTAGATTTAGAAATATGTAAAGGGAAGTGATAAAATACATAAATGGCCCATGAAATTACAACTATGAAGCGCATTTTGGGAATTACCTTGAGACAAAACCTTGCAGACACATCTTGGTCGAAGACACCCAATGCAATGGCAGGAAGTGAAGTGAAGAAGACGTTGTAAAGAGAGAGATACCAGTCGTTATAAGCGGGTTGACCCGAGAATGATGCGTAACCTTCATATAAGAACACAGTGGTCCCGAATACGATATTCTTGTAGAAAAAGTAGCATATCTGCAAATGTAAATCAAGGGTTTTAATTCAACAATAATTTAATTATTTAAAAAAATAAATGGATGAATATAAAATCTTACCATTGAAGATATTCTTCGGTAACACCAATGTCCATGCACCAACAACAAGCGTTCTAGAAACCGAAACTGAGCAATTGCGATATCGCTCGACATAACCGCCTATTTACGGAATACAAAATTCTTAGAAAATATTCGTTTGATATAAAAAATCTCAAAAAACAAAGTGAAATTATATGATAATTACCTGCATTCCCTCAACACCACTAATCCCGATGCCAATGTCAGCTTCTTGAAGCATTCCGACATCATTTGCCCCGTCACCTATAGCTAGAGTCGTTTTTCCGGTGCCCTCTTTTACAAGTCTCGTAACCTGCGTTTAGTTTATGCTTTAGTTTCTAAATTGATCATAAAAGATTTTGTTACCCTACCGCTATTTGACCATTTCTTGGAGTAACAGAATCTTCTATAAAAAAACACTTCTCTTTTTACAGAAGCTTCCGTTACGCCACTAGTGTAAGACAATTATCACGGAGTCGAAAACAGAATATGAACTAACCAGTGCTTTCTGTTTAGGTGAGGAACGACAGCAAATAACCGATGCACACCCAACTGCAAGCTCCAAAAAGGTGTTCTTAATGTCATCGTGTAAAGCGTATGCAAGAGATTTTCCATCAATAATTAGTGCAAACGGGTCGGAGGTTCTGGCTGTAAGCTGAGCCTTTCCAGCTAATATCTGCTTCTTCACACTTTCTTTTGAAACCTAAAAGGGCAAAATTAATTGTCAATTCCAGCCAAAATATGTGCACAAACGATAGAAAGTTAAACAGGAAAAACATGAATGTACACTACTACACTCACCTTGGCAATTACATGTTTGTCACCGGCTTTTTCTGCTGCAATGATTTCTGGGGACTCCAAGGTTATTATAATCTGTTCCATTCCTTGTCTAAGCAAACTACAAGCGAACCTGCAAAAAAGAAATGTTCGTTTTTTTAATATCAGACGCAACAAGAAAACTTTGACATTATATATTGGGTATTTGGCATTGTGTTGTGGAAGTGATTAGCGGATTATTGGGTTTCCAAAACACAGGTAACCAGTTTCTAGTGTTTGGATATAGCGGAACTGATTTTGATTATCTGAATAATTAGTTTAGGACTAACTGCCACAAATCTGATTCTGATTATTGGATTGTTTAGGGGTCATTTTTACATGTAAATCTTTAAATAATCACAGTTATGCCAAATACTATAACAATTATTATCACAATTTCAAACTGCAGACCCAACCCAAAAACTCCTGCACCCCGTTTGTAAGATTTGAATTATTTGATTCTGATTGTTCCATATCACATAACCATTTTCAAAAGAAAATGCCAAAACAAGAAAGGAAAAAAAAAAGACAGAACTTACCCAATATTGATTGCTGTTTCCATTTTATCACCAGTGAGAACCCAAATCTTGATTCCTGCTTGAGCAAGTTTGTCAATACATTCAGGTACCTGTAAAATTGAGTAAAAGAGAACACAAAAACCGCATTAAATACCATTCATTAGTCCCAAAAAAGATTCAAAAATGTTGTTCTTGAATTGGAAAACTCACCCCTTTCTGGAGTTTGTCCTCAACAGCTGTGGCACCAAGAAGTATCAAATCTTTTTCAATTTCTTCAGTTGCTTCATCAATCAAATCATCTCGATCTGCACTAACTGAGTTCTTGGCTTCTGTGAATTTTTCATTGAACTCTTTGTATTCTTCCTCACCGAGTTCACGATAAGCAAGAATTAAGGTTCTTAAACCTGCATCAGCATACTCATTCACATGTTCTTTTGTACTCTTTTCAAATTCTCTCCCATTTTTCGCAAGTCTATCAAACATAACACTGAACACAATTCAAAAGAAAACATTAGAACACGAACAGCAGTTACTACTAATAGAAAAAAGACTGGTTTATTGTGTTCCTTACCTGTCGGCACCTTTAGATAGTAAAAGTAACTTTCCATCCTCGTCCCTAACAATAACAGACATTCTCTTTCGTGCACTGTTAAACTCTAAAACATTCAAAAGCTCGTAAGTCCTGCAAACAAACAATACGAAGATTATCATTTATGAAAACCTAAATCAGATTTGATACTATGAGTTGCCTGAAACAAGTAAAACGTAAAAAAGTTGTTACCTTTCGAGTTCTTTTACATGAAAATAAAAAGATTATTTTTAACAAAAACCCAGTTCAGATTCCATATGTAAAGTTACTCAAAACAAGAAAAAGGCGAAAAAGTTATTACCTTTCGACTCTTTTCTTGGAAACCAGATCTAACTCCATAAAAGAAACGGTTGTTTGTGTCCTTTGGTAGAACTCGAACCCGAGTTCTCTTGCAGCTATAACAAAAGCAGCCTCATCAGGCGATTCAGCTTCATATGTAACCTTTCCTGTTTCTTCATCCACATCAGGTATAGCAGTGTGACATATTGCTAATAAACGAAAAAACTTCTGAAGCACATCTGAATGTGGTTCATGAACCCAGTAGCCATTTGTGACCCTTTCATCTTCAAAATTATAGCCTTTAACAGATAATGTAGAATCACTATCATTAGGATCATCAAGAAGTTGATCTCTACCATTAACAATCAATGGAGATCCCAATCGTTTAGCCATAGCTCTCTCAACTTCTGTAACACCACGCCCATAAGCCGTTCCTGCTATTGAACACTTAATGAACTCCATTGAGTTACATGTTAAAGTCCCGGTTTTATCTGACAAAATGGTGTTGACTTGACCAAGTTCTTCAGTCAGATTAGAGGTTCGAGCATGAGCTGGTTTATCAGCTTCTTCATAGTACATATGAATATCATTGTTGATAAAAATTGTCTGCAATACTTTCACGATTTCTATTGAAACATATAAAGAAATCGGTATCAAGTAGCTGTACAGTAACAAAGCTGTGAGGAAGTGATAAATTGCTGCAGCTGGAGCTCGATTTGGATCAAAAAAGATATCTGATCTGTCGGGTCCCAAGTACCATCTTTTCTGTCTATCACCGTTTAAATCTCTTTTTGTCATGATCCCAAAGTAAATAGATCCAAGAAACGCCATTAGAAACAAGATAAAGAACAAGAAATAGATAATACTATCCATTCTTCTTTCAATTCTACTTCTTTTTGAAGGTGCATCTGTTGAGTTTTGAATCACTTTTGTGTCATGACCTGTGAAAATCACAGCACCGTAGATGTAATCTGTGTTTCTGAGCTTTGAATCTCTTAAAAGAAGCTGTTGAGGAGAAAGTGCATACTGTTGTTCTTGATACTCCATAGTTCCAACAAAAGTATACAAACTTGCATTTGGGTCTTCACATTTAACAGTAGCCCTGAAGTTACTAAATTTTGAATCATCATGAATCATAGAAGTTGCCTCCAATGATTGTTTTAGCTTCAAATTGGTTTCACCGTCTAAATTCATGGTCTCAACATAACAAACAGCATCCTCGTAGCTCGATGAAAGTAACAGAAGATCAGCTGGAAAGAATTCATCTTTTTCTACCTTCACTACATCTCCTACTCTTAGTTTTTTCCATTCTCTAGATTCAAACACTCCACCTCCTCTATGAACTTTGACTTTTCGGTTATTGACCTCATGGTCCTAGAAGAAAATAAGATTCAAAAATATATATTTAAATAAATTAATACTTTCAAACTGATTTTTTGCAGAAAAAATTCAAATTAAAGAAAATAAAAGGCTGGGAAAATATCTTATCATCAATCTATCACCTTTAAGATCTATCATGATTCTCAGTAAAGAAACAACATATTCAACCTTAGAACTTTAAAAAGACTGGTCAAAAGCCACAAACAACTGAAGATTTGAACTTTAAAATTAAATGGATCTGACAGAAGTTGAAGAAATTTATGAGTATGAGCATACCTGCTGTTGTCTTTGCCAATCTTCAATACCTTCTTTGACCATGGTAGCACCAATGACAACTATTAAGGGGAGGATAGCACTAACTGCAGAGTAAGGAGCGAGGTCTGTAAATGATAGAATCCCAGTAACAAGAAAATAGAAATTTGCAACTCTTCGAAACTGCTCAAACAATGATTTTGGCAAGAAAGTCATTGGTGTATACTTGGTTGACCGGACATAATTATCTGCGTAACTTTGACTTGAAACCTCTGATACACCTGTTTCATTGCAATAAACAACTCTTGAAAACCCAGGACCTCCAATCTGAGAATGATCATCATCAAATCTACTTCTTCCACACTTAAATGAGTAGATCTTGCTAAAATGCAACCTCCTTTTCCTCCCTGTAACCATTCTTTTTGATTTGTTCTATGATACTTTCTGAAGGAAAACTGCAGAGTTCTTTCAAGAATTCTTGTTTTTACAGATATCCAGATGGAATCCCTCAAAAAAACAACAAAAGATTGGTGCTTTGCACAGTCCCCAACTCGATTAAATTAATTGAGTTCAAGCAGAAAGCTCAAAGCCCCAGTAATTAAATAAGAAATTCAGTAGAACCCAGAAATGGGAACTAATGAAAATAGAAAATAAAAGAAAGAACAAGTGTACAACAAATTTTAATAAATCAACAAAACCAGCTGTCTAAAATCCTCAAGATTTCTTGAAATTCTACAAATCTTTTGTATAACAAATAAAGGGAATGATCAAAGAAGAAATGAAGAAAAAAATAAAGGGTATTCTAATAATTGGGAGGCTAAACATAAAGTGTGTGTATATATATTTGGAATCACAAGCAGAGAGGGAAGAAGGAAAATGTAAGGAAAGAAGAAGGTGGTTCTATTGTTTGATTTTTTCTTTGAGCTCGAAAGGTTTGAACGAAGACTCAAATGATGGATCTCCTTCTCTGTCCCTTTCATATTTTGACTTTAATAATGTACAAATTTTGATTAAAGAATGAAATATTCAAATATTTCCAACTAACACAGAATAAACAAACCCAGGAACAATTAATACAATTACAAATCAATTTGATTGTATTTTACAGAAAAGAGAGCGAGGAAGCTTCCACAGAACCGAAATTAAAAGAACTACAACTATTCAAAGAGGGTTTTTTTATTAATTTCAACAATTCACACACTCGTAGCTATATATCTTCCTTTAATAACCGAAATTCAATTAATTCTGATTGAAAATTTATACCTATGGCGTGAGAACTGTCTCCTCTCTCTCCCCTCTTTGGTTCTTGATAAAGAAGCTTTAAAGAACGACAAATGGATCTTTGAATTGTGTACAAATGTTTTTTGAAAAAAATAATTTGTTAAATTACATTATTTGCATTTTATACAAAGTACTTTTATATAATCAGCATCAATTTGTTAGAAGCTGATTAGGGAATTGGGATAAAAAAATTAATAAAAATTATAATTAGGTTTAATAATTATTGTAAAGTGCAAGTCTTGTCTTTCTCCACAAGAAAACAAAGGTGGTGGTGTTCTAGATGGCCTTCATTTTATTAGTCTTTTTGGTAATTGCGTCAATGCCAGAAATTTGAAGATGGTTAGATCCATTTCTACTTCAATAAATCCCACGTTTTGCCAATTCATGGATTCCATGCGGTCCGTCCCTAAAATTTTTTTTTTCCTTTTTTGGGTTTTCGTTAGAATATAACTTCTACTTTCATGCTAACATTTTATTTAATTAACTTTACATATTAACAAATATATAAAAGTATAAAACGCTTTAAGTCCGGACTTCAATTGAATTGAGCAAACATCAACAGGACTTCTTTGTATTCGTTCGGTTAACATTAGTTGAATAATAATAAACATCACAAATAGACTTAAAACAATTCATTCATGTTCGTTTGTTTAATTAATTAACTCTTTTCATATTTTCCCCGACAAATCCTCATACTCATTTTGCCTAGCACCAAAGTCCAAGAAGACATGCTTGAACATTAATCTATGAAACTAAGTGATTTATTCACGTCCACACAACAATCCGTCATCTAATAAAGTATTGTCTTCTCCCTCTAGAATGTATCGCCTACCAACCTAAGTAAAAAATTAAATCCTTGAAATTTGAAGTACCAAAACCCGTTAACTTAAATCCATAATTGTTAGGGATGGCAAAACAACCCGAATCAAACGGGGAAAACCAAACCAAACTAGTTTCGGGGTCGGGTCGGGGATGACATTTTCGGGTTAGGGTCGGGGCCGGGGCACACTATCCCTCCCGCCCCGCCCCGCCCTGCCCCGATATATGTTTATATATATTTTATATATTTATATACATATATGTTTTATATATTTATGTATATAATAATGTATATAAATAGATATGTTTTATATATTTGGTCTTTGGAAAGTACAAAAATGCTTCACTAACATGTAGCCATGTAGTTTACTGTTTTTTATTAGGTAATGGCATTTCGTTTGAAACAATCAAACAAGGAGTTTATTATGTTTCGAAAATTTGTTGACCGTTTGTTTCCAATATCTGTCAACACTTTAGTTTTTTCTTGTATTTTATCGGGTCGGGTTCGGGTTTTATAACCGGATTTCGGGTCGGGGTTGGGTTTGACAGACGCCCTGATGGGTTGCCCCGAAACAATCCCTGACGGATAATAGGGCGGGAAAGGGGACGGGTTTTCATTTCGGGTTTGAGGACGGGGTGACCAAAACCCACCCCGTTACCGTTCCTAATAATTGACCTAAAGGTGTGGCCCCTCGTCCCATGGCCCATACTATCTAGTTTATATAGGATTATTTGTAAGGCCCCATCTTGTTTATTTTTTTGAGCCTTCATTTTGATAAATGAAACTAGGAAGAAAACAAAACTTGCATGTGCCCCCCTTCCTTCGATCGATGTTTTTGCGAGAAGGAAGTTTGAAAGAAGCTACACATTATTTCATGAGGGTCTGAAAAGCCTTTTATGCATTCTTTAATCTTGTTTAATATTAATGAACACAACGCTCATTACCAGCTAGGAATCTAGATGTTTCAGTTTTTCCTTTTTTTTTCTACTTATAAATATCAGCTTCTTCTGATGGATCTTTGTGGGTTATGCCTAAAAATATCACACCGATCATATAGGTCTAAATGAATAATGAGTTTTATATGTTGGTTGGTAATTGTTTCATTTGATTATCAAACACGTTTACTCCAACCCGTTTTGACATGAATATGTTTTAATTCATCATATAAGTCGTCTTGATATTTTTAGTGAACGATAATACCCGCATCTAAAAAAATCTGGATCCGCAACTGCGTGGGAAACATTAAACAAGCTAAAAACTTGATGGTTCTTGCAATAAAATACATCTACGCAAACCAAAATGCCTAAACATCCAACATGATGATATATCGTCATGGATGACTCAAAAGTAATTCACATGAACCATGCACTTTTATGGTTGATGTTGTTACTTGTGCATATACGCACATGCTGCTTACGTTTGGGGTTGTCATCCAAGCAACATATATGCATGTAAGTGGATGATTACTTACCTTTTTACTTTTTTCTACCTTGTCTTTATTAGTGGCAAAAAGCATATATTTTTATGTTCGTAAAAATAATTTGGTGTTATAACGTAGAAAAAGGCTAGTTTTTTTTAGAAAAATTATTTCCTTTTTATTTCTTTTTATTATTTTATTTTTACTTTTATTTTTTCACCTTCGCCGTAGGTCTTTCTAGAATTAGTCTCTCTACTCCTGCGTAAAGATATGACTGTTTACATCTCCTATCTTCATACCCCTGCCAGATTGAATTGACTATTGTTGTTGTATCTTAATGTGAGAACTGTGAGAGTCATTTATAACCACCATTAATGACTAATTAATAGGGGTATTTTGATCATTTATATATTTACCGAACCGTGAATTGTATTCGGATGAATGAATTATTATTTATTGACGCTTTATTTCCCAAAAATATCACTTATTAAGAAGTCATTAATGATCCATTAATAAGTCATCAATAAACTATTAAAATTATTAGCAATTGATTTTTTTGATTTTTAATCAAAAATCAAGATTGATTCTCACATACAGTTCTCGTATGACATGTTTCATTAATTTCAATCTAAAATTTTGAATTTAAATTCACTTAGCGGATCCGCTATAGATATTCAGTTTAAATCCATGCCTCTAAGTTATCTTTAAGTTAACTCCAACTATCCATGTTTTATATGACGAAGTACTTTTTTTTATTAGGCGGTTATAATTATAAAAATGGTTTCTTAGTACACATTCTTTTTGTATAAAAAATATATTATTAGATGCACATAAAATTAATAAGAATATGAGCTATAATTTTATAGATTTAGAAGAGTTCTACGCGCGCGCACACAAACAAACGAACAAACACACACATATGCTAGTCAACTAGTGGTTAAGTATTACGATGTTGAGTTTATAGAGATATGAAGAGTTAAACTCTAAAAATAAAAAATAACATTTTATGATATTCAACCTTGTAAAAATTTATATTGTACGTTTTAAATAATTACTATTGTATGTATTAAAAAGTGCAAATAGCAGTGTGACGATTATAGTTCGTTAAATGGAAAATGATAAAATGGGGTGATATTTCACCAAATCTTGTCATTTGGTCTCAAATAGATATAAAGAAATAAAAATACCCGAACACTTGAATGGCGGCTTATGGATTGTGCCAAATTGTCAACATCAATATAGGATGGAGGATCACCAACCTTCTTTGTTTCCTTTTCAAAGGAGTTTCTGATCGCTTCTTCTACTAAAACGGTTAAAATTGTAAAACTATATTATATATATTTTATTTTATTATTAGTCTATCATATTTTATTAGTTTTATTGGTTAAAGTTCTTATCTTTATATGGTTTAAAAGATTAAAGAGATTTTCGTCTTTTTCATATATAAACTAAGAGATGATATATATATGAGATTAACATATATATTTCGATCAGCAAAATTATGTTTAAAGTCACCATGTAACTACTCCTAGCTAGACAAGGCCTGCATGATTTAACAGTTAATAGAGACAAACAAATCATAAGATGCTTACACATAAATAATTATTTATAGAATGTTTCTTTATCAATATAAAGAAAGTAAAGTATACA
>JAUEJL010000524.1:0-10502 GCA_032274825.1 Drosophyllum lusitanicum | reverse complement strand
GTAAATTTAAATCAACTTTCATATACTTATGTTGCTCATTATCTTCACCCGTTGTCTTTTCTACTACCTTTGTTGTTCTAGAATCATTTGCACATGAACTAGATTCTTCTTTCTTTTTAAAAAACTTGAATAACGACACTTCATCAAAAGTCTGAAACAAATAACAATAGTTAAAGTCTTAATAAAAAATATACTAATTAAGTTACTTATATCCAAACCTTAGTATACAATACAATTATATATATTTAATACCAAAAAACAAATCCAAATGGAGACATCCGACATGGCGTCATATATTTACACTAACAATACACTACATTCAATTTCTAATATTATATTATATCTAAATTTATTGGGAGAATTTCATATATATCCTTATAAAATCTCTTAATTACATCTATATCCTTATAAAACTTAAAATTACATTAATATCCTTCTAAAACCTATTAACTCTCTTATATATCCATATGCTTAATTTAATCATAGTTAAATATTAAAAAATTGAAAAAATGTAATCTTGAAATTAATTACATAGAAATTTACTAAAATACCCTTATTTTTATTAGACGTTTCTTTGTTTCGCCACCTACTACCGTTCATGACCAGAGCTGGCGACTCCTGCCGGCATATGATGTATTACCGGCTTACCGCCGTTCACAAATATGTTAAAAGGGTACTGCTAATTCACTACTAGAACAACTTCTAAATCTTATTGCTAATGAACAAATTTATTCCTTCATGGATTTTAGGAATTAGGGTTTTGTTTTTTCGGGATTCAAAGATTTGAGATTTTGTTTTGTGTTTCTCGATATCTCAATGTCTTGAAACTTGACAAAACTTTTTGTAATACTATTTATGAAACCTGAGCTCCACTTTCATTGCTTGGATGGGGAAACTCCATTAATGAACAGTTGAACACAGAATGACAGAAAGGTAGTGATGAAATAGAGACGAGAAAGTGAGGTTTGAAATTTGAAAGACATTTATACAAGTTGTGATTCTTCCTTCCTCCTAGTAAAACACTTACAGCTCGATGATGGCTGATTTTTCCTTTTTTCCGGTTCAGATTTATGAACTTTAGATCGAGGAGGTGGAGGGAGTTCAAAAGAAACTGAATCATGTTTGAAAAAGAGGAAATGAAAGAATGATTAATTTCGTATGTGAGAGTGTAGGGTGAAGAGAAGGTATAACACTTATTTTGGGTAGGGTGAAGGAAATGAAAGAGGGAATGATGTGGCGCTGATGTGACATTGAGTAAGGGAAAAGAAAAAGGAAGGTATAACACATGTCCTTATACTTAATTATTTTCTGTTAAATATCATTTATTGTGTTCACTGTCATTATAAACCTACTAAAAGCAGCCCCTCCATTGTTCAGAGTCATTTGCCGCTCTCCCCTCTAGCAATCGGCGACAGCCGATGCCATCCACCACCACCATCCTGCCGTATCTAGCTTCTCCACAGCTGGACGCACCACCATCTTTTTACACACGATGTTCTCTCTTTTCGTCGTTGTCGTCACCTAATTAGAAATCGTAAAAACTCTCTCCTTCTCCACATCCGTCTGCTTGAGCAACCTTAAACCACCACCTTGTTGTCGGAGCAACCCTAGCCTGCCACCTTCATCACCAATGGCCACGTTCACCACCGTTGGCCTTTTAATCTGTAACCCTAAAACCAAGATAACCGCAGCCGCCCTCATTCGTAACCCTAAAAACACGTTCACCGTCCCTCTCCTGTGACCACTACCCTGGTGACCATCGCTACACAAATGCATCACTAGCATCCCATCGGTATGTCGTAAATCAGGTCTCCCTCTTCCCTGTCGAAGATTTAGCTTCAAATAACACGTTAAGATATGTTCTTGCTTTCCAATTTGAACAAGGATAAGCTAGGGCTTTATGGTCATCATTTTCGTCGAAGGTTCGAGATCAGTTGGAAGGCTTGAAGGTTCATTCATCAATTTTTTTTTTCATCAAATTTTATTTCTATGTTAAAGGGTTTATTCATCAATTTTGATTTCTTTTGTTGGAAAGCTCTACGGGCCATTCATCATTTTGTTCATAACATTTGACTTCTATGTTAGAAAGTTCATTAATCAATTTTAATTTTTGTTTGTTGGAAGACTCGATTTGCATTTTTTCCAATTAGTTCGTCATTTCTAGTATAATTAGAAATTTGTTTGTGTAACACCCCGACTATGTGAGTTATTTTAAATAAATCAAATTCTATTAATTATTACATTTTTGGTAGTGCTATGTGGTTATAAAATAGATATGTGATATTTAAATTATATCTAGATGCTTTTGGTAGTAATAAGAGAGAAGGGGGATATAAATTATAAAGCTTATATAAAATAATATATGGATTTATGTGGATGATAAGTGAAGGGTTATAGTGCTAAATAGTAAACTAGAAGGGGTTGTGTTGTCAATTTGTGTGTAACTTTGTATATGAGTCATAAGAGAGTCAAATAGTCAATATTGAAGTGTATGTGTGTGCTGTGATTTCTAGAAGACACGAGAAAGGAGAAGAAACAAACAGAAACTTGAAATCTAATTCTTTTGTGAAGAAATTAAGCTACCAATTTCTGTATCAAGTAGTAAGGTATGTGTTCTTGACTAGTATGTTATGAGATGTAGTGTAATCCTTCAATTTCAAGTCCTAATAATTGTGTTGGTAGCTTAGAATCATCATGGAGATGATTTGATTGAATTCTGAAACTGATTTTTAGTAGAAATCTAGAGTCTATAGTAGTGTTGATAAAATTAATGAATTGGTTGATTGAAGTATACAAATGGGTCAAAAGTTTTGGTGTTCTTGTGTCTTGATCAAAGGAGGATCAAGTCTACTAATTTTGATGTTGTTATTATGTTTATGCATGTATTGGAATTGTAAAGATGTGCTGGAAACACTTGTATTTGATTTTGGCAATGTTTTGGCCGGAATTCAGTCAAGCAGTCATCGTTCTGCTACAGACCAGGGGAAGGCACAGGCGTGCTTATGGCCCCATGGCAAACCCTAGTTCATATACCCCATGCTTTGAGGCTAAGGCACGAGCGTACCTGGTCCAAGTACGGGCGTGTGTGAGGATAGGTACGCCTATCTCTGAGAAGGACAAAACCGTACCTAAAGGAGAGGCACGGGTGTGCCTATAGACGGGTATGGGCGTGCCTACAGGGGGTGTCTAGTATACAATTTCCCCGTTGGGTTATATATAATATACTATTTGTAGGAATTACTTGTTTGTGTGTACGACACGACAATTTTATAATCAACATTTGACCTGTTGTAGGACCGTACTGAATACTGAGGTGAGTTACATGATCTCTACTTTAAATTAAATATAATTGTATTATATGATGATGTGTTGATAATAATAATGTGTGGATAATAAAGTGGTGATAATAATGTGTGGAAGCCTGTGTGGCACAATTGGCTAGTCAATGCATACTAGCAAGATGTTTTGGTAGCATCCAGAGATCGTGGTGATCTCAGAAGTCGTGGTGACTTCTAGTGGTCGGGGACCACCAGTGTGTAAATGTTGCTTCCATTTATCATGTGGAATGTGCTTGTATCCAATTTCGTAGTTGACTATGCTTTGTGCTTATTTTAGTGTGTTATTTATTGCAGGAAATGTTAAAGGGAAGGCTTCAGTCCATGAGTGACAATTCAGGCGTCCGTCTGCAGTACCCTTTTGAAAAACAATACACTTTGATAACATGTTTTGTATAACAATGTAATAACTTTCATGTGGTGCCTTTATGTAATATAATGTAAATATTAAAAAAAACTCTTGTCTTACAATTTGTCTGTGAATCAATATAGTTATTGGTGTATTGTTGTTGTTGGATGTTGTAAATGAATTAATTTTGGTATTTTAAGAATCAAATTCATGTGCATCAATTTTTTTGTTTGTAATCACGTATTATGAATTCAAAGAGTAATAACGTGAAATTAGAAAGGTCGATTGTGCCAATGACAGTATGATTTATAATAACCTCTTCATATATATATATTTATATATTTGTAAGAGTGTGAACATTTGTGGAGGAGAAATGATCTCATATTAATTCTTATTACTACAGAAACTTAAACATTAAAAGTAATAATGATGTGATTTTTATTGGAGTTTTTACGTCGATTGACTTGTAACATCTTATCCTTGATTTATGATGATGAACTCGATCATTGGTTCGAATCAAACTAGCTAGTCAAATGCTGCATTTATTACTTGAATTTAACAAAATAAATTGCTTGTGTCGATGGTACCTACTTACGCTTATTGAATGAAAATTAGTCACAATTTATGAGACTTGATGCAATGAAGAAGACTCCTTCGGAATTAATATTTCACCTTTCTCGATCAAACTAGTTTTTTTTTTTTTTTTTCATTCAATCTAAAAGTCAGTAGATAAGATGCAAAGTGTGTTTAGTTACTTGCAATAAACCAACACAATAACACCAGGAAAACAATTTTGATACTTGACTAGTGACTACATAGTTGACTTGTTTAATATTTAAAAATTGGTAATGAATCATTGTTGTATTTCCATATAGTTGGTTAGTGGTAAAAAAAACAATTTAAAAAGTTGAAATAGGTTTTTACATGCTACTCCCTACTAGAAAGGGTGTAATATATAGATAATGGTGAAAATGGGCCATCAAAACTGGTTTAATGTTTGACTTATGAGGAGGGCTCTATCTGTTCGGATATGTAACATGTGCGGATTAATAATAAACAAATTAGAGATGTATAGTTTGAGTCATCCCGAATTTAAAGATTTATTACTCGTAATAAAAAAAACAATACATGTGATAGCAAGCTTTGCTAGTTTACAACAATTGGTTTTCACGTATATAATATTCATGCGTAATATGATTTCTACATCTTATCATGTGAGTAATATTAATTTACGTCCGTATTATTTAAACTTGGATAGGATTAAAAGAAGATGAATCTATCGTAAATTTGTTTGACTCAGGAAAATCAAAATTGAATTTTGATTAAAATGAATGGTATAAATTTGACAATTAAAAGTTTTTACCTATTTCAATGACTATGATTTTCTAATAAATTATATTTTTATTTATTAATAAAATAAAGATTATAAAAAAAGGGGGTATTGTTATTCTTACACGAATTTTGTTCATCGTTACCCATTTACAATTTACAAAAAATATTGAAGAATATTATAATGGATTCATTCGGCGGAAGAGTCAGGAAATTATTAGTAGCGGAATCACGGAGTGGATTGCTGGCCCCTTTTTAACAGAAAGAAATTCATATGAAACATTGGCAACATTAATAACGTTTGACTTTTGTATTAGGCGTAAGAAAATCTCCATATTATTTTCTTAGGGATAAAAAGAAAATTGATTTCTAAATCTCACCGTTAGACCAAGTCTACATATAAAACTATCATATTATTCACATAATATGTTTATCATGAATAGTTTTTGCTCGATAACATTACAAGTTTTAAAAATGTAAGATTATGGTATATGCGGAATCAGCAAATAGTTTCTTTAACAAACATATCCGTTTTTTTTCTCTTTTTTAAATTTTCTTTATTAATTGCTCTTTTTTTCTCATCAACGTTTTTATTTGTTTTTAACGTAATTTTTGAAAAACAATAAAATAAGAAAAAAGATATGTAATTATTATGTTTAATGAGTTGTTAACAAACATTTACCATGTATTAGTTTAAGTAATTAAGGAAATGATTGATTGGACTTTTGCTTTGAGTAATTGTATTATTTGGATAAAAACATTTATTACTTAAAGTTAAACTTAAGTAGTTTTAAAAAGTTAGAGGAAAGAGTGTTAAACCATTTATATATTAGTATAGATATAGATAAACATAAAGATCAACAAAATATACAAGCTAACTTAGTACCGATTCATCCTATAAGTCTATAACTTTATGCACAACCGTATTGTCTGTAATTCTTTGTTCGTTCTTTTATTTACTTACACCCAAATTCAATTATTTTGACTAGTAATAGTTTTGCAAACATAAAACATGTCTTGATCACTCGGTATGCGTTGAAGACTCGACTTTGGCGTACACTCAACTTCAAGGTCAGCAAGTTTGTACGTACTCAACTTTAGTGACAATGAGTACCTAGTTTCAACAAGTATTCAGCTTCAACGTTCATGATTACTCAACTTCAACACTCAGATTCAACATGCCAATGGAATCTTATGCGTATTTTCTTAACATTCTCGTATAGTTTTCGAGGTACTTTGTTGAGCCTTCAAAAGGGGTTTGCCCTTTAGCCCGCTATGGGTGTTGTCTTTAAGACAATGCAAGGGGCGAACCCTCTTCACCCTGCCTTTTTTAGATCAAGGACTTCTATATATTTTATATGAGTATGCATTCCGTATCACTTGTCTCGCTACGAAGTCATACCAAACTCTCTTAGTGTTACATTAAAGGTACTAACATCATTTTCGACAAATAAAGCAGTATGTTTTAATAAATTTTGTTTTTTTACTTATGATTATCTTACTTTCCTACAAATATAACTTTCTATTTTTGTAATTTATATACTGCACACTATTTTTTTCTAATCTTAACTGAACCCTCGGGATGTGCTTGAAATCAAATCGTAATAGGTGTGTTGATTTCACACAATAAGGAATAATATGAAAAAATATACGTAATTAATTAGGTCTTTGAATAAGGTATCCAAGTTACAACATAAAAATTTTACGACTTAATAATGAAGTTATGGTTATATCTAAAAACAAGAAATAGTTGAGAATTAAACCTCAATTTATTAAATAATCCAAATTTTAGCTTTCACCTTCAAACTCCAAAAAAGCATCAACTTTACTCTAAATGGCTTTGCGTTAGGCTCTCTTTGTTTTCAATCTTAGGGGCTGTTAGTTTGCTGCTTAATGGAATCATTCAGCGTTAAATGCTTACATTCAA
Source organism: Drosophyllum lusitanicum (assembly GCA_032274825.1). Classification (NCBI taxonomy): domain Eukaryota; kingdom Viridiplantae; phylum Streptophyta; class Magnoliopsida; order Caryophyllales; family Drosophyllaceae; genus Drosophyllum; species Drosophyllum lusitanicum. Next base: position 3,562 of record JAUEJL010000524.1, on the reverse strand, counting down.
CGTGTTTGATTACTGCCTCTGAATGAAGACCTTGCTTAATGATTCGGCATAATGCTGCTGAATCGTTAAGCACCAAGTATTTTACCCTAATACCTTTCTTTTTTCACACGTTATCTTATATAACTATTAAGGTTAAAATGATAATTTGCATCATGCAGATTTTTCATTCAGAACCTTTATCAAACAACATGTCACGTTCAAAGGCAGATTTATTCAGAGCCTTTGAATTATTCAGAGCATAAAATCATTCAAGGATTAATCATTCTGTTTTAATAAATATGTCCTTAGTTTCTTACTTTCGTAAGCTCATACTTGGCTTCCACGTATTGGTCATACTTCCATATAACCCCCCCTTTAACTTTGAACTTAGTTACTATATCACCTCTGTTTTTAAATTTTCTTATTAGTTGATCCCTTTTTTTTCTTTCCATAGTTTTAAGTTTTAACACAAAACGAAATATAAAGTAAGAGAAATACACATACATAACTCCTTTGTCGATAATTCCTTTTTCAATTTTATGACCCACTTTTTACAATATTAACTTCAAAGGTTAATAAACTCAATCATTGGTATGAGAGTCAACTTTACTAATTCCATTTTCAATAGAAAATATTTAATTCGTAGACCACAGGTATTTAAGTTATTGTAATTATAGATTTTAAGATATTACAACTCGGTTTCATGAAAAAATTGAAAATCATATAAGCTTTCAGAGCCATAAAATTTTATTTAGTTTTTTGTTAGCAGTGACCACTCTATGAAAGTTATGCCATTTTAAAGGTTGAAATTTATGGATAGTGAGTTTAATATCGAGCAAGAAGATTGTGTGAGAAGCTAAAGCTGGGGATCGAGTTTTTATTTATAGTTGAAAACCGAAGCCTCTATTCGCTTAAAGATGTTTAACAAAATAACTTTAGCTGAAACTTAAAAAATATATAAAATAATATAAATGGACACACAATAAAACTTTGAATAAGAAACACAATTGATTGAAGGCATTTATTTAATCTGTTTTGTCAAAATATTATTGAAATAAAAGTGTAAGCTCATACAAACAAACAAAGTTTATTTTTCTAGATGAAGTTTATTTTTTCCTAAAAACCAATAGCTTCAACTCATAAAAGTTTCAATAAGGCTTTTTGTCAAGCACACCGGATGTATTCGATTTATATGATAGTCTCTAATCTTCTACCAAAAACACCTTTTTATCATTGTATCTTGTTTTTTATATTTAACTTATTGATGGTTTAATTTTTATAAACCACACAATCGTTCAAAAACAAAAAATTAGCACTAATCTTAAAAGAGAAATTCTATTTTGTCACTAACTTTTATGTTTTTTTAAACCTTGAAAATTTTCTCACCTTTTTTTTTTCTATTATATGAAATTTTTTCATATGTGAGAATGACAATTAGACCTACCGGAGTGGTCATCCCGAACACATACGTGGATATCAGGGAAGATTAGGAACACCGCTCCATTGTTTGTAAGAGAGCTACAAGAAAATATTCTTCAGAGCAAGCTATCGTACAAAAAGAGATGATAGAGAGAGGAAGAAAAATGCAATGGTGAGAGAGTGGAGGTTATATAATTTTTTAATTAGGAAAATATGGAGGTAACATATTAGTGTGAGAAGATGAAAGATGATTAATTATTGACAGAATTTAAAAAATAGATAAGAAAACAAGTAATGTAAGATTAATATAATAGAAAAATGAGTACGCCTATTTAGACTCGTTATACGTTTAGATTAACCCTTAATGATATGATATATATATATATATATATATATATGACATGTGATATAGCATGTTAACTAATTATAGTTTTCAATATAGATTATATACCATACACATACATACGATGAATTTAAACTTAAAAAAAGTTGAAATAATCACAACCCCTAGAAAAATAATGGTCAAGGCGTCAAGTGTACATTTCTCTGATTCTTAAAAGAGTGTATATATTATTTTCCAATCAAAATAGAAAGCGAGGAGAAAGATATTATTATGTCACGCGCTGCACTGACAATCTTGTAAATGGAAGAGACATTACGGGAATTTTGGGGTCCATGAAGAGAAAATGGGCTACAACTTCTGCACTGCTCCTGGCGCGTGCGAGCCACCTTCCAAGCTAAATGACACCCAGAAGCAGGTAACCAGTGGGACCAGATACCCTTTACGAATTATTTTAGAAACAACCACATCCCCATCGGGCCCATTCCATTTGGGCCGCAGATCACAACTTACTTTTGTCCTATTATCCATTCATTTCATTCAAAGCCCTTCAACTCTCTTCTTTTAAATATGTCACACCATAACCATTCTAATTACGCTTAAATACGAACAGTGGTACCAATTTTGGTTTATCCTCCAAGTTATCAAAAGTCTTGATTTAATGTTGACATAGACTTATGTTGGGTGTCATTATAAAGTAAACAAATAATTGTTTTTTTTAAGATTTTAGTTAAAGTAGTTTGGCATAATCTTATGGAAATAACATTGGAAAAATCATCTCAAATTTATTTAGTGGTAGGATGTCTGAAAAGTCTTAAAAAAGACTGAGTTCAAACTCGCTGGATACAAACACCTTGGGTGGTTAGTGGAACTATAGGGAACGACCACATAAATGATTAGGAGACTTATATCTTCAAAGTATAGCTTAACTTTTATGAAAAACAGATAAAACGATAAATGCATTTTTAAAAGATGATATAGGTGAATACATTTGCGATTTTACGAAAGTAATATAATGTTGATTCATGTTAGGTTCGATTCTTTAAGTGACTTTCTCTAAGAAAATATCACATAAAGTAAACCATGAATTATTACCCTTTGATTTATGCTTAAGGATACTATTATAAACTATTAATCATAAATTTCGACGAAATTTTCATTAGCATTTTGAGAAGGGATAGTGAAAGATGAGGATAATTTTTGTAGGAAATTATGAAATATTGGTCATGGGTCGGACCCAACCATTAAATATTTAAAAGTAGAGATCTTACAAGAAGGGTAAAAGGGCTTAAAAGCTAAACCTTAATTATACCCACTCATGATGATTTTGATGTAAACGGGCATGAATGATGGGGTAAATTCACATTTATTGCGACAACATCTAATCACGATGACTTTTTTACTGTATGACATTAACTTTATTTCTTTTCTCTTATAACTTTATATGTAAATATAAATGTAAAAGCGTTTTTTTGATTATTATCCAAATATCTAAATTATCATTATTAAGAAGAAAAATATCAAATATTAATATTTTTTAATATATAGCATGATAACCGCGTAATGCGGCGGCAACGAATAATTTCTACTCATTAACATGTCCGTTTTCAATACGTAGAAAGTATGGTATTCATTTAATACGATAACAACGAATAATTTTTGTTTCGTGACATGTCTAATTTCTTTATCTTTTTTTCATTTCCTTTACTTTTTTTGTTAGATCTCTAATGTTGTGTTCATTATATTCTAGTGAAGTTTAGTTTATATATGACTTTAGTCATAGTTTAGGGTAGCTATTGTAAATACCCAAGGGGTATAAATACA
>JAUEJL010000513.1:0-10503 GCA_032274825.1 Drosophyllum lusitanicum | reverse complement strand
TTTCACCACCATTGGGAATTCATGGGATCGTTTTTGTGTGTTTTTATTGCTTCCGTTGCGTGCTTTGATCCCCATGGAATCCCAACACTTAGAGTTATCTCAGAAGTTTTCTTCTTAGCAGTCCAGGATGATTTCATTGTCCATGCAGCTGATTTATCACAAAATGATTTTATGTTGGCAGATTTCTCAAATAAATTCTTCTTGGAAATCCATATCTGCTTCTTCTTTAGCAACGAATCATGTGTGAGAATAGAGAAACTAGAGTTGGAACTATTTGAATAGTAAACATGATGTTTAGCTTTGAATTTAGGTTTCTTTTCTTTGTGACCGAAATTTGTTGCTTTGATTGAAGGTCTCACTAATTGAGAAGTGCCATCAGATACACCGGGAAATGTAGTACTCTTCTTGACTTTTTCGGTATAGTGAAACTTATGTCTGACTATTCGGAAGCTACAACAAAGAGATAAGAATCAAACTGGCTACTACATTAGAAACTGAATCAAACAGTTTATTTTTGTCAGCACAAGCCCTTTTAGATTCAGCAACTTTAGCCGTGAACTGTGTCGTTTCTTTCTCAAATCTCTTTCTCTCGGTGTCTATTGTGTTTTGAAGCTCAGATATTTTCTTTTCTAAAACTGAGCTGGGAATATATGGTTGAAAAGTAGCAAAAAGTTGTTGCTCCGGTCTTTTGACTTTTCCTTGTAAATCAGCTTTTTCAATACAAAGTATGTCAATCAACTTCTGATCATTGTTAAACATCTTCTCTAAATCTTGATGCTTTACAGAAAGATCAGACATCATTTCTTACAGCTTAGCATTTCTTTTAAATCATTTTCTCTTAACTTCTCCTTTTCAAAATCAGCTCCTTTCTTCCCAATTTTAACTTCATACTTTTAGCATTTCTTGTATAGAAACTGAACTTTCTCATACTCTTTGGACATCTTCTTATTAAGCATTTCAATCACTCCTTTCAGAGAATCTGCTTTTTCCGTTTCATACCCTTGAAGTCTTAAATCACTTTCATGACTCTTGGTTGATGAATCTTGATGTTTCTTACAAAATTCAGAAAGTTGACCTTTAAGCTATGTGGTTTCTTCTTCTAAGTCATCATATAAGAGAAACATATCATTCAACATATTCTTTAACTCTTCTTCAACTTTTGTCATGCAAAGGTTGAGTGCAAGCCACGTAGATAAACTTTCTTGAATTGATATCCTTGTAAGATCCATCTTACATAACTTGAATCACAAAATGATCGTTAAGGATCGGTAATAGATTTGATTTGAAAATCAAAGAAATTGAATCTTGTTCAGAACAACAGGGGTCCGGGGGCAGTGCCCCTAGTAGCAGGGTCCAAGGGGTGTGCTAGGGTTGAGTTGCTAGGTCAGCTTGGACATTTTTATTTTGGTTAGAGATGCTATAATAAAAAATGTGAGAAAGTTCAAACTTTGAGTTTTGAACACAATTTTGATCCATTTTTGAAATGATGATCAAGTAAGAAAATCGGTTGAAATGACCAAATTTGGTTGAGTGAAATTCGGTTATGAAATGACCAAATTTGGTTGAGTGATGTTCGGTTGTGAAATGAAATTTGATTTCTAGAAGTGACAAAAGTCGATTGAAAATGAAACTTTGCTTAAAATTTCAATTCGGTTAAGTTTCACAGTGATGACAGAATTCGGTTGATGACCAAATTCGGTTGGTTCAAGACTTGGTAGTTTTTCAAGTTTTAAAATTCAGTGTCCTTTGAATCTTCAAACAACAAACTTTTGGCTGTTCTTTAGTCGATGAATACCAGATTCAATTTCAATCCGAAGTTGTATCTAAATACGTAAATCTAATCCCAATCGATTCGCAATGATGTAGAAACACTTTCTAATCCATTTCTTTATCCAAAACAGATCAAATCCAAGGTTAATTTGATGAAATACTCAAGAACACTAATGAACACAAAAACTGCCTAGATATGAAAATTTACCACACAAACGTGATCGAATTTGATTGAAATCAATTCGTAATGATTCTATAACACTAGGAGATCACAGATCAAGCACAAACACAATCAAAACTCATGTTGACTCCATGAATTTTTGCTTTTCTCATAAGAACATATACGGTTTTCGAAAAACTTACAAAAACGTTGATTTTCAACTCAAAAACAGTTCAATTCATATTGATACGAACCAATTCAATCAAGGAATTGGTTCTGATACCACTTGAATGTCCCAAGTGATTCAAGTATCAATCTATAATGTGGATTGCATAAGTAAGATCTAAAGAGTATATGTAAAACACACACATAAGAGTGTAGATCTATATCGTGAAAATGGCAATCTCTTCACATTTCATCTAGTCAAATGCTATATATACTCATTGGAGTATTTTACATATTGAGCCCCTATTGTTTGTATTTAATACAAACGTCACTCACAATGTTAGCTTCTATTTCTATACAATATTAAATCCGAACACAACTCTATGATTTCATTCCGAGTCTCCACGTTGTAACTAATTAGTTGATCGGTAATTTTAAAAATAATTCATATACATTCTTTACTCATATAATGATTGAGTCCACATTTCCATCCACTACTCGTATATATATAATTATATATATATATATAAAATAAAGACATTCTCAACTACTTCTTTAGTTCTCAACTTGCATATTTAATCATTCAATCTTTTACTTATTTAAACATCTTATAATGTCTACATTACGTGATTAAACATCCCTCTTTTGTTCATATTTGATATGAATTATTACTTTATCATTCCTTGAAGAAATTATACTTTTTACATACTTCAATTTAATCACATTATTTACTCAATATGATAATTCATGAAAACTATATAATTTAAAATACTTCCTCCATAAGTACTCCTTCCTTATTTTGAATCACATATCATAATATAATCCTACTCTTTTGTATAATATACATTTATTCTGAAAATACCAATCTCATAATTCCTTCTATCTATACATCACCATTATTTATTTAATCTATTAGATATATCTTAATATAGATTTAAAACATCTTAACTCACAAGTTATATCAATAATTTCAAATCCAATACTCAAATATACTTTCTCATCTAACCACACTAAACACTTCAATAAATTTTAATGTATTCTAGCCTGTAACCACTTAACTTATACTTAAAAGTACCAGATTCGAGGTACCCACCTATAGTCCGTGCTTTGTAATCGTCTCTTTCGTCCTTTTCTTGAGTCCCCACCACCTAAGTAATCATAATGTATTAATATGTATCTTTAAATATTACAAACACATGATTTTACAAATATGAGTAAGCTACATTGCCTCATACACGGCCTTGAACACGGTCGTGTTGACCTACACGGCCCGACCTACATGGCCTTTCGTTCTTAACACACCTCGTGTAGCTCAGGGTAGAACACGGCTGACCTACACGGCCTATCAATCCTACATGGCCCGTGTATCCCAACACGTACGGCCGTCTTACATGACCAACCAAAAGTTACATAGCCCGTGTACAACTCTACTGTCTTATGAATCAACTTCTGCCTAGCTACAATTTCAACTAATTAATCGCTTATATCAACATGCAATTACATATAACTATTCTATAAGGTGTCTAAACTCGAAATTAACATAAAAGCATAGCATGCAACGAGAGATCATTAGTAATTTGAGCTAATCTTAACTTTCTCTTTCTAAACACACAAGAACACAAGAGATTAAGAGTTTCTAACCTTTGATCCAGAAGATTAACATTTTTTAGCTTCAATTAACACTTGATATCAACTATGAGATCAGATTTGTCAACATGCATAGCATAAACTCCTCTAAATCTTTAATTTCTTGAATTTTCTCTCTCTATCTTTCTCTCTCAACAAGAGCACCTAGTAAGTGTGTCTTTCAAGATCTTTTAGATGATCATAATGAATTCTAATCTTTGATTGATGACTTGAAATAGCTTTAATCTTGCTTAATTTTGCCCTAATCTCACTTTCTCTCTCTAGATTAGTAGAGTTTCTCTCTCTACTCTCTCTCTCTCTAAAACACATACTCAATTCTCTAGCACACACTAGAGTGTGTTTAAGGTGAAAATGCTCTTTATATTGTAAGTGAGGTTGTGTGGGTAATAATACCCCTTATCAATTAACGTTATGCTATTTTTAGTATCTTTAAGATTCGTCCCCTTTTCTCTTATCATCACTAGTTTAACTTAAATAGTCAACCCTTAACACTTAATATCTCGATATTGTTTTTCCTTTTATAACTAAAATATTCTTTCTGAAAATTTGGGTGTTACATGATGCGCTTCCAATATAGTACTAACAAACTATTATATGTTCAACTTGAGATTTGTGACTACAAAAATGTACCGAAAAGACTATTGATTAAAAAAATACTGTTGTGTAATAACCAAATACACGATCATTCAAACTAATAAGAAATAGTGACCAAATTGGCTAACCTAATACATGATCAAGCAAATAAAACAATGCCCATATCAAGAGAAGCATAGGAATTAAATAATTACTTTTTTCCTATATTTTGGAGCCAAATCTCTGCTGCGGGTTTAATATTTGTTTAGTAATTTTTTTGACTTCTTTTTAAAATGTAAAGTTGACGTGAAGTTGAAACATAGAATCAAGTCTGAGAAATGATTGCAATAATATTGAACATCGAGCTTTAAAACTTAAAAGATTATCATTAAACTTGAACATGAAGAACTCCATGAAAGTTGGTGTATTTGTAAATGTAAAAGCTTCCATTTCTTGAACCTAAAATCAGCAAAGACTAGTCTTCTTTTTTCGTGTAACTTCAAAATGATAAAGCCTATAAATGTTAAAGATAGCAAATGTTTACTAGATACAAACTTAATTAAGAGTTGAATAACATTTTAACGCATAGTCTAGTAATGTATTAGTTTTCATCATCATTAATGCTGCACTTTATTGTCAGTCAACATACTTTGTTAACATTGGCCATAGTTGTATCAATTGTTTGTAAAGTAACTCTTCCTAATGCCATTGAATTCTATCAAGAGTAGACTCAAAATACAAATTAACTCAATAGTATGCTTTAGTGGTTTAATAATTGAATATGTTTACACTTATAAAAACTATTACCCTTTTGCTGGTATTATATAGTATAACTCTTCTGATTGCATTTATAATTCTTCAAATGCCTTATGTTATCTTCTGGTTCTACAATTACGTTTTTTTATACTTTTGATATGATTAAACAAATTCATGTGCAAAATAATAAACTTACACCATATATAAAGTAAATATGAAGTTTCAAGCTCAAGGTGAACTAATAAAAAAAATATGTGTATACATACTGGTTCTAGTATTTGATCAAACACATGGTGAACCTAATAAAAGAATCTAATTAGTCTACACATATACACACACCCAATTTCCCCTGTTCAAATTTTCAATATTTGATATTGAAGAGGATGCATAGGTGTTACGGTTTAAATGGAAGCTAATTTTCTTGCCCTAATTTTAACACCTTCACTTTATGTTTCTATGAGGTCCGTAGTAAAAAAAAAATTAACAAATAAAACAAATAATTTCAAAATCTCCCACAATTAATTGTTGATATGAGTTCCATGTAGAATAATGAAAACCCCGTAGGTATAAAGAGATTAAATACATAAGAAAAAAACAGATATGTAGAAAAGAACAAAGATATATAGAAAGGAACATTCCGTGGCAGCAAGATGGCGATGCTTTAGCGGCCAAAGAGGGCGGCAAGAAGAGCGGCAGCGGTGGTAAGAGCTACGACTGCAGCGGCAGGAGCTACAATTATGGCGGCGGCGGCAAGAGGCGCAACGGCTACGGGCGGCAATGGTAGGAGCTACGACTGCAAGGGCAGGAGCTACAACTACGGTGGCGGCAAGAAGCGCAGTGGCGGCAAGAAGCACAGTGGCGGTAAGGGAGAGAAAACTAATAAATTTTTATTTACAATGCGTCCCGGGGGCAGGACGAGAGGGTAAAGAAAAGAAAGAAAGTCGTCACTCAAGGGGGACAACGGGGAGAAGGAAAGTGGCGGCGGCCAACCGTAGTTAGGTGGCGGTGGCAGCGGCGACGGAAGAGAAAGAGAAGATATGGCCAGAACCCTAAGGTTTTGATACCATGTAGAATAATGAAAACCCCGTAAGTATTTTGTATTACATTGATAACTATTTATAGAGTACAAAGAGTATAATAGAAACCCTAATATGAAACTCTAATGGGCCCTAGCCCATTTATACAATAAGGCTAGGTCAACTATACTAAACCCTAACCTATATTCTCTAATATTCCGTAGTCAAGAAATCAACAGTTAGAACAAATAATTTCAAAGTAAGGGAACCCCAATGGTAATGAATCAAACCCTAGAAGGTAAAAGATTAAAGTAAAGGAAACCCTATGTTACCTGTTTTTGTATTCAATATGGTAGATGGTAACAATGAAGGATGAGAGAAAGTATATAAGTAGGATCATCAGGTAAAGCAGAAGCTAGCGGTGGTATGCGACAACACGAGGCAGGAGGCGCACCGAAGCAGGACGTGGGACAAAAATAGAAGCCCTGGTGACAGCAAAGCAAGCAGGGACGACAAACCTGAAGGGAAATAGGGCAACCGGAAAGCCACTGGCTGGAGAAGCATGTGCGTGGAGGACATAGAGGAGAGAGAGAGACGTGTTCAATGGAGAGCATATGAGTGGATCTTGTATTATAGATGGATATACATAGGGGAGGGTTCATTTGAGAACAATTATTATTTCGAGTACCGCTAGAATCAATCTTGGCCCTTGATCAAAATAAATCAATGGCTAGTAAATTGATGGCTCATTAATGACTAATGATTGGCTCATTAATGACTAATGATTGGCTCATTAATGCATCTAAGATGTATTTTCGAAAAATCAAGTCGTATTAAATAATAATTCATCCACCCGGACACAATTCACGGTTGGGTAAACATATTAATAACCAAACTACCCCTATTAATGAGTCATTAATGATATCATTAACGGTGGTTACAAACGATAATCGCAATAAGAAGGGTTCACAAATGAACTTCTCCCTTGTTGCGAGTACCGCGTGTATCATTTGTGACCACCATTAATGAATTATTGATTGGGGTATTATGGTCATTTATGTAACGACCATGTTTCGAGGACTCTTAAATATAAAAGTGTATTTAACAAAAGGATTTAACTAAATATATATAATGACGGTTGTTATAAAATATTTATTATATACGTTTACGAATATTTAAAAAAATATGAGATGCGATCCGTTTACGCTTTAGATTATTGGAGTTAAATATTAAAGATGACTAGTTGATCGTAATTAAGGTCTAGTAATAACTTTATAGGAAAATTTTAATAAAGGGACAAACCTAAGGATTAAGTATGATTAAAAAGGTAAACTTAAGGTGATTTAAAGGTAAATTACTATTAGGGTTAAACCTTATTTGGGCTTAATAGCCTCTTACGGTAGTTCTCTTTGAGGATTTTGGGCGTGGGTTTGTGTATTCTTGTGCATTCGGCCGACAAGAAGGAAGAAGAAAGAAGATCAAGAATCAAGAATCAAAGTGATTTGTGAAGGATACCATTCAAGTAAGTACCTATGATCTTAAGCTACGTATTTTATTTAATTTGATAGTAGGATTCTAGGTTTATATGAATGATTCTAGTTGTTGTTATCGATCAAACAACCAGCCTTGAGAGGTTCATGTTTCTGAAAATTAACACAATTGAATGGGTATTTGATAAGGAAAATTCGAAGCTAGTGTTAGAGTTTAATCGCTGAAGTTTAGGATAAACAATGAGACCTTAATAATTGATTTTGGTTAGTTTTTGGGACCGAATTGTTGTTCTCGTGGGGACTGTTCTTGGACCGAGCCTTATGTGGTGGGGAGGTCATGAACTACGGCTATGAGGGATAGGAAGGGAACTACGATTGATGATTGGTGGGTGAAATTTAGATGTCATGTGTAAATGTGAATTACGATTAGGTCTAGAGGATGGCAATTGCAATTGTATTTGGTAAACATGAATTGTAATTGCAATTGTATTTGGTGGACACGATATTGCCATTGTATTTGGTAGACATGAACTGCATTTGGTGGACACGAATTGCAATCGCAATTGTATTTGGGGAATATGAATTGTAATTGCAATTGTATTTGGTGGACATGAATTGTAATTGCAAATGCAATTTAGAGTAGATTTATAATTTATAATTTATATCTCGTTTTCGGTTCCCGTCACTCGTGAATTTATTAGGATTCGTTACCGTATAGGTTGCTCATTAATCCCGCGGCATTTCGTTCGGCTTCTACTATCGGGACTTTAGGTGAGTTCATGAGGTTTTTAAAACCGAGTGCCAAGAAAAAACATATTTTTATGAACACTTACGGTTAACGAAATTTAATTACTCAATTGGTAGAAACAAATATGTATATATATGTGTGTGTGTGTGTGTGTGTGTGACGTATACGTGATTATGTGATCTATACGATTAATGATTTACATGAACACAATATGATTATATGGATATGATATATGTTTGTTTGTTTTACAGATACGATTTATGATGAAACGGATATGAATATGATTTATGTTATGATGTCGTATGATTAATAACCATATTTAGCAAAAGGAATCTCCCAAAGAGGTAAACTTCCAACATGCTTTGTGTATTTGGTTTCCAAACTTCCATTTTTATAATTAAATTCAAACATAAGAAGTATGACACTAACCCAACTTTTCTTAAGCTTCTTTTCAGTGCATTTTTATGGTAAAAATGGGCTGGGTGTGGTTTTGGTAAAAGGCCAACGTCTATATTCACAAGGCTCAAAAAGCTCCAGCAGACTGACGATCGATGCCACGATCGACCGTGGATCGACCTGACACTTTTTGAGCTTGCACTTTTTTACTTATTTAAGGCAACTCAAGTCTAGCATTTTTACTCACCTCTTGCAATCTGAAAAGCACAGAATACATACAAAATTTTGTGAGTTCATATTCCTTGATAATTATTCAATCTTTCAATATCAAGAATCAAGCAAGAGTGAAAGCCTTCAAAGTTCAAATACTACATTACGTTCTTATATATTTGTAATAGTGTGAGGATCATCTCAAACCTATAGAATTAGAGAGAAGTGAGGATCAACTCTAGCCTTTCTAATTAGAGTGAAGTGAGGTTTATCTTATCCTTGTTTGCAAGAGTGAAGTGTAAATCTTATAAGCTAAAAAGAGAAGTTGTAAAAGGTTTATCTCTATCTTCAAAGAGAGAAGTTAGTGGAGCAACTCTTGATGGGTGAGGCCAAAGAATGGATGTAGAGTAAGGTTGTTAACCCTTGCTTGAACCAATATAAATCATTGTGTCCTAGCTACTTACATTGATGATATCTTTCTTCCTTAAACTCTTTAATTACTTGCAAGAATTGTTAAAAACTTCAAAAAGTGGGCATATAACCTATTCAACCCCCCTTCTAGGTTCTAACACTCTCGTTCGTCTTCATTCGGTTCGTTTACAACTCTAGTGCACGTGTAACTCAGAATTAGTTTAGTTAAACTTATTGTCAACTCAAAAACTTTAACAAAAAAGATTTGTGGGATATAAATACTTACTACTTAATATGTAACTCAAAAATTTTTTAACAAAAATATAAATGATTGTAATTAATAAATAGTAAAAAAATAAAGAAATAAAAAACAGTAATTCTTACTATTTATAAAAAATAAAAAAATGGAATAACCAAAAAAGCTAAAAACATGTTTTATCACATGTTTTAATAAAAACTTAAAAGTAAAGGCAATGCAAATAACAAAAAAATGGCGGCGCACAATTAATAAAGGGTCTAGTTCATTAAAATGTACCCAAGTTGTCACATTATGCTATTGTGTATATTGAACTTTAAAAGTTTCTATTATGTGTATCAAACCTTTAAATTTTTGTTATTGTATTTATTTTGGTTACATAAAAAAGTAAAAAAAACTTACAAGTTTAGTGCATACAATAGAAAGTTTAATATACACAATAGCGACAAATTAAAAGTTCGATACACACAATAGAAATTTTTTAAATCCGATACATACAATAGCAAGACATGACAACTTGGATACATTTTGGTGAGCTAAACCATTAATAAAAAACGCCCAGCGCATTAACTAATATTAATAATTACAATTATGCCCTTTTTAATTTTATTTAATTAATTAAGACAATATTATAATTGACTAATCCATAGTGGTTCTCGCAGTTCTCATAATAAAAAGGGTTTTCAAATAAACTTTTTTCTCTCTCTCTCTATATATACACACATACATACATACATACATACATACATACATACATACATACATACATACATATATATATATAGGGAAAAGTTCAAACGAGAATTGTTTTTCGTACGAGAACTACGAGAACCAATCTTAGCCGTCCAATTCCCTCTCCTTTAATTGGATTGCCCACCTATGAATTCCTTACTCGCACATTGCCA
>JAUEJL010000502.1:0-10504 GCA_032274825.1 Drosophyllum lusitanicum | reverse complement strand
CACGGAAAATAAAATTATTATCCTTTCTTTTCTCTTCTTTTCTCTCGTTAATTTTCTTTTCTTTTCTTTTCTTTCCTCAAGATATCTCTGGAACACAACGTAAATTCTAACATTGACTACATGAAACTATAATACGTAGAGTATTATAATAAAATTAATATAGTTGATGTGGAAAATGGAAATAAAGATAACTAGGATGAAATATCCGTAAAAGTGAGATATTAAGGGAGGAAAGTGTAGGTTTCGATTGTATATAAGGAAGGATGTTACAATTTTAAAGCATTCCTGATTAGTTATTGCAAAATACTAGTATTCCTAACTCAAGACAATTATATCATAAAAATTGACACCATTTGTTTCTTCGTGTATTCGGGCGAGACACAAAAACTAAAATTATAATCCAAATCCAAACGCACACCAATTAATCTATAGGGTTTATCAAAGTAACCGGTCTGAATCCTATTAATCCATATTCGAAACTCATATGGATTGGGTGAATTTTTTGGTGAAACCAAATAGTGAACGCCCCTAGTGAAAAACTGACGTGGTGATATGATAAGCAATAGCGGATTGTGATAATTACTACTATGTATGAGTAGGAGTGAAAACAAGTCGAGCTTTTATCGAATAACTTGAGATCAAATCATTCGAGCCAAACTTTATCAACCTCGAGTTCAAGTTCAAGCCTTAAAGTCGAGCTTGGGTATTTAATGAGTCAAGCTCAAGCTTCTAACAGCTCTATGTCTTATGGAGTATTGTATTATATATGTATATGTATATTAATAAAGAGATAATTCTTTCACAGAAGAAATTGATTCTTCCAAATATGATACAACTCCATTGAAGTTAATGTATAAGTTAGTGAAACATTCATGTTACATGGATGAATCAAAATAACGTTGAAATATATTAAATATGATTACTTTTTGAATTTAATTTTTTATATAATTTCAAGCTTTTCGAGCCGAGCTCAAGATAATAATGTATTTTTTACAAGAAATCATGTGTTTTCAAAAGATCTTAGCAGATATCAACTAGGATTTCAATTTTATCTGTTGGAATGAAATCATGTGTTTTCAAAAGTAAACTAGTTCCATTTGAGTAACTTTAGAAACATTTTATGCTAGGTTAAGTTCAATGTAAACCATGAAACCCTTTACTTTTACACATCTAATGATGATAAAAATACTAAGATGGACCTTGTAAACTTCAAATCATCAGGATAACATGAAGTAAAATATACACGAATGCTCGTACAAGGTGTGATAATATATTTCAGAGGATTATTAGATGTTTTATCCTTCTCAAGAACATCAAGGTTTAACATTACAGAACTTTAAATTTTTTATAAACTATTCATATAATCAAGCTTAAGTATATAAATTTCATAGCTACAACGTTTATGACTATAGTATATGTTTATATAGAGATGACGTAAGTTTGGAGAAACATATATCACTATACACCTTGTGCAAGCCATGTCTTCCAAAGCGCAAAACAAAAATAACGATGAAAGATAACGAAAGATGAAAGAGTAAATGGGTGAAAGGTAAAAGGAAAATCCTCAAAGCGCATGATTTATTTAAAAATAAACGACATGACCAAAAAATTTCTTGTCCCGACAAACACATATATATTAATATGAACACAACCGCTTACAAAGTGTCCCATGTCCCATTTATCACAATGTCCTTCAAGAACATCAATGTAGCATTGTTTTTCTTATAATTACTTACTAGTCTTTGATAAGCTCAAGCTGCTTGACACAATACAACAAACGCCACAACCCTAGACTAAAGGACTTAATGGCGTAACCAGTTCAAGATCCAAAAATATCGAGAATCAAAACACGTTTACATATCTGTATCTCCATATTCGAATTTGGATGGTTATTTAAGAATATAAAAAATGTTTATAAGCAAACATTCAACTTTATATCCTATTAAATAAATACTATAATTCACTCTTCGAACCTATTCTAAGGCTCCTAGTCTTGGTAGCCAACACATTATACCATGGTTTGCTTCATTTATCGTGAAGGGAATATGATTTCAGATTTCTTACAACACCGTCCATAAGAACTTGTTCTAACGTCATTTGTAATAATGTCCTTATTTTCTAAAAGAATGACAAACCTATAATATCATACTTGTCTACTTTATTGACATTTATCCACGTATTCACATTTTTAATATTAAGGCTGTCAATTCGAAGCGGGTTCGTTTATTTCGGATTAGATCGGTGTGGACCCAATTTCGACCCATCTATTTTCGAGTTAGGTTTGGTTTGTGTCATTTTTTCGTGTCGACCTATTTTGGCCATTTTTGATCGGCGATTATTTTTCTATTTTCGAGTACTATTTTCGAATATAGTTTTCCTTTTCGACTACGATTTTCTTTATCAAAATTTCAAATTCTATATTTGTTTTCCAACTTTCAGTAAAAATTTCGAAAATGATTTTCGTTTATATTCTAATTTCAACGTTTCAATTGTATTCAAACTTTTAATTCGGTATTTGTTTCGGTTTGATTTGAATTTTTATTTTACTTTTTATTCAACTTATATAAATGAATATAATAAAAAATGTGATGTACTAATATTCTATCAATACCAATAAATAATTTCATTAAACAACCGAATAATTTAAAATATTCATCATTAATTAGAATTATGAATCGAATTCAAAATACTAAAGTAACACCTATCAACTAATCAAATGTCAAAGTACAAAAATCATATAGTCAAAATAACCAATATCAAATTGATGTACTATTATTTTAACTGTAAATCTTTTATTGTTTATTTGAATTCACAATTTTCTTTTCGAAATTCAATTTTTAAGTATTAAAGAAAATTTTATAATGTTACACTTTTACCCTTGTTGGTTGACCCGAGCTCGATCCATTTATTTTCCCATCGACACGCTTTTGACCCCGTTTCGGGTTCGTGTCACTTTTTACGTGTTGGGTTCGGGACGGGTTTTATGGCGTCCCAAAAATTACCAGTCTTAATTTCTATCGAGATTAAGCTTTAACCATTTTGACTACTTTAACGGTAAATCTATATCAAAACTCAAAAGGGTCAATCTTGCTATAATTCCAATGATCTTTGTTGTTGATATATGTAGGTTTAGAGGATATTATCAACCATTTGCAAAATCTATCCTCAGACACTTTAAGTTTATGTTACATCAACCTAAGTACAGCTTAAAAAGCTTATGATATTACAAGAGCAATCACAATGAGCTTGTTTCAGAGCTCATCACGAACAAAAATTGCCCCTCTCGATCATGGTGTTTGTTATCTACCATTACATAGCCTTGTTGTGAGCTCGTGTTTGGCCAGCTCATGGTGATTGTAATGTGTATCAAAAGCCTTTTAACAATTTTTTTAATTTTTGTCAATCAATAGTATTCAAGATAAATAATTATGAGTGAGTCTAGTGATGGTAGCGAGACCGTCATGACTCATGACTCCAGTTGGTTAATGATAAGTTAACGATGTTGAAATAACAATTAGTAATAACAGCAATGCTAATTATGATTACAATTGCTTTAACGCACAAATGACAAAATACGCAGAGTAATTTCCAAATCATCTCATATATTTAAAGAGAGGTGATATATCCTCCTGCTTTTTCTTACTACTTAAAAGATCAACACAAATGTTAAAATCAATGAAGGATGTAAGAAAAGAGAATAAAATTAATGTCAAATCTTGTATTGAATTGAGTAGGAAGATAAAATAGAAAAAAAATAGTAAAAATATATAGTTATTTTTCATTTATAAAACCAAGCACATATTGTCATATTTCCTAGTCGACTAGTCATAATACCGCAAGAGTTTCTACAAACGGAAACACGTAGTCGCCACTTCTTTCATCTCCATGTGACTTGCTCCATGCTGCTGATGCTGCCATTCATTGTTAAATCTCATCATCTTAAGTCTACACATGGGTTTTGGCCCCAGCGGCTTCTCATCGCATCTCTCCAATTTAATAATCATTTATAGGTCAAATGCTGCAGACCACACCCTTGTGCTCACTACTGATAATCCAATTTTTCTTCACTGATTTATCATCTCTTCTTCTCAACATCGCATTGTTGCATAATTGCTAGCATTTATTTGATTTAAAAGCTTTCATATATGCATTGTTTTCATAATTTACCGGTTTGTCTGTGATGGGTACTTGGCAATTTTCTTCTTGGAATCTTAGATCCCTTTTCAGTTTTCGGAATTCCACGGAGATCTCGCAGGTGGGTTTCTAGGGTATTCGGTTTTTCATGATCTCTGCATTTTAGTTGTAGTCGGTAATTGATAATATACCTAGCAGATATAAGCATTAGAATGTTGCAGCTAGGTTTCGGAGCTGAATTTTGCTGCTAGATAAGCTCAAAATACGTGCTCCACCTCTCAAGTGTTCTATAGTTTCACTTAGTTTTAATGCTTAAAATTTTGATATTTGTAGAAGTTATGGCAAATTCCCAGTGAACTACTGAATTTCGTGGTGATTTCTTTCTTTTGCTTCAATAAAGTTTCATGTTCTGCACTGTTGATTTTCTGTGTATTATGTCTTAAGAATTGATGCTGATGTCAATTATTGCATAGAAAGCTATTTTGGAATCTCCAAATTGATGCTCAAATGTCCAAAACTTTTTCCGAAGTTGATGCTTCTTGTTGAAACATGTCCTTCTCTACTCCATAAGACTGATCAATTTGTATTTACTGCACTTGAGAATGAGTCAATAGTATTGATCATGAAAATGCTAGGTTTTATCTAACTGAAAGCCTATCTACGCATGCAAACTGAGTTAATGAACAGTCTAAACTTACTGAGTGCGAGTGTGTGACAACCCGTTGTAGCTGGGGCTATTGTTTATTTCTCTACATGGCTTTGGGGTTGGGATGTTTAACACTGGGCTGTTATTAACTTCCCACCTTAAGTGTAAAGTTTTGGGCAGTGGAAGCATATATAAAATATCTATGACCTTTTTATTGGCTAATTAGGTGTAAGATGGTGACCAAACTCCTCCATGTGCCGAAAAAAAAAATAATTATCAGGTCAAAGTCGCCCATGTAAAAGTTAGGAAGGAACTGCCTTATACAAATGTTATCCTCATGTTTGAGTTCAATTTTATTAAGGCATTCAAGCTACATTGTGTTCGACTTAAGGACTGATTCTTAAGGGTTCTACAGGATGCAAACAAGCCGTTCAATCACCTTTACTCTCCCTTAACAGATGACAAGAAGGCAGAGGTATCACTTGCAAATAGAAAGTAAACTATATGATATATTTTTCTTAATTGTAGTCCTAATCATCAGTGAATTATTGATCTTAACTTTTGATTCTTTTATGTTCTTCGTTGTGCCTGTTTACAGAGTAGAGTGATAGATGGATGGTTGCTTACTCATACTGTTAGGTCTCATGGGATTGTGGTGGCTAGGACTCACATGCATGACTGGTTGATTCTTGTAGTATTGGTGGTTATATTGATCGTTTTAAATCTTATCAGTCCTTTCTATCGTTATGTTGGTAAGGACATGATGACGGATCTCAAGTATCCTTTGAAGGATAACACCGTTCCGTTATGGGCTGTTCCCGTGAGTAATATTTCAATCATTTTGAGGGCATTTGTATTTGCATTTTGAAATGTTTATCTGACTATTAAATAATCTGAATGAAACAATCAGCTGTAATAGAGCCCGCTGTAGAAAATTTTGTTTGGATGTGCTGTTGTTTGAGGCTGTAATAAGCAGGAAATGTTTGAGTGTTTTGGCAAATTTTATTTATTTAAAAAGTTAATACATAAAGTGAAAAGGGACAAGTTTTTAAATAAATAAATATAAAAGAGATTAAATTTTACTTAGCCATTAGATTTTAGTTTTATTGTAGCAGGTATGTGACCCGTAAATAATCAAATATGGTAATAAACAGATATTCATAAGCATAGTCTGTTTATCCGACTTGAAATAGTGATTATTATCAGTTTCAAAACGCAATCCAAACACCCCGTTATCCCATTTACAAAGCAAGAAACAATACAAAATTAGCATATTATTTCATATTTGTTATCAGGTATATGCATTATTGTTTCCAATAGCCGTCTTTCTGGCCTTCTATCTTCGCAGAAGAGATGTCTATGATTTTCATCACGCCATATTAGGTGACTAAATCTTTCGGCCTTTACTCAAATCTAGAAACTTTCCATGTACGTTCATGGTTTAAAGAATCTCACTGTTTCCCCTTTGTTACCACAGGGCTTTTTTTTTCAGTTTTGATAACTGGGGTTATAACCGATGCTATAAAAGATGCTGTTGGTAGACCACGGCCTGACTTTTTCTGGCGTTGTTTTCCAGATGGAAAGGATGTATGCTGCTTTAAGATTTGCGTTGTTGAAATATCATGATTGTTTCTTTATGTGTTTCGTCGTCTTTTTCAAAGGTTTGCATGCTTCTTTACTAGGATACCGCCTTTTCTTCAGTTTTATGATCAACTGGGAAACGTAATATGTCATGGGGATAGCAATGTTGTAACTTGTAAGAGAAGGCCATAAGAGTTTCCCGAGTGGGCATACTTCATGTGAGCACCAAACTTGAAGAGTCCTTATGCCCCAAAATGCACATCTTTTGATTTTGTGCCGGCAACAAGGGATGGTTGGGTGATGGGTCAAATACGAAATTTTTTGCCTTTCGAAAAATAGGGAATTTTTGTTCGTCTAAATGGGTCGGGTTGGGCTGACCCAAAACACTTTTTGTTCAAATATTTTGTACTCCTTTAATAAAATAATTAGTGTGTCAAATATGATAAAAAGTGAATCTATATTATATACTCTATTTTTTTTAATAACAACATTATTGAGGTTTTATGCATTAGATATACGGCAATTTTGCATATATTAAACCCGTTCCTTCTAATCTCATCAGTCTCATCGTATTGATTTTACCTGTTAAAGATTAAAGATAATCCGATCGACCCAAGCATTAGTAAATAGGTTAAAATTGCCATCTCTAGTATTAAATATTTTACGATTCACATTCCAGTCAAATACAGAAAAACTCTTAACCATTCATTTTGAATATTTTGTGATTTTATGCAGGGTCTTTCTCTGGTCTTGGATTCCTGTCACTTTATCTATCTGGAAAAGTAAGAGTGTTTGACCATAAAGGCCATGTTGCAAAGCTGTGCATCGTCTTTTTGCCGCTACTTGTTGCATCGCTTGTTGGCATTTCTCGTGTTGATGACTATTGGCATCACTGGCAGGACGTATTTGCTGGAGGTCTAATAGGTAAAATGACGCTTCTAAATATATGGTTCCAAAATTTATTCTTGATTACATTTGTAGAACTATCATGTTTCTCGTATCGTGAACTTAATTTTGCACAATACACGTTGCAGGTATTACTATTGCCACCTTTTGCTATTTGCAGTTCTTTGCACCACCATATCATGCTGAAGGTATCTTTCAACATTAAGCAGGGTTTTCTTTTTTTCCCTAAATTTTATTCATTTTTTTGTCCTATCATGTTGCCTAATTTCCAAAATGTGATCCACCATCTGACACTTTTTTGGGGGGTTGTTGCAATTTTCGCGTTTTTTAATACCTGTGAAGGTTGGGGACCTTATGCATATTTCCGGGCTCTAGAGGAGTCTCATTCATATGCTCAAGAGTGCGGACATTCTGTTGACCATGCCAATGTGCTCTCTGAAGTTCAAGTAACAGGGTCTTCATTAGAAAATTCCCATCTGAGAATCAATGATCCTGAATATGGTATTAGGTAGTTTTCTCTGTATTTAGAAAGTTTGATTGATTGTTCATAATTTTTACTACAAAGCTGTTCAAAACTAATTGTATTCAAGGATAATATTAGTTTGGTTTGAAAAGATATAACCAGTGGCCTGATGGGCGAATATTTCATATGCTCATTCAAAGTTATTATTTTTGTTTTGCTGACATAAAAGATCAAAACATCAATTAAATGTTAAACTGTAGATCAAACAAAATGATTCTTCGAAATAAAATACCGTTGGGAGAACAAAATGGTTGGCATAAAATGTTCAAAATGTTTGTTGTTTCGTGCTATGTCCACTCTTATCATTATCTCACATTTCAAGATCTCCGGAGGACGTTTTTGTCATGAGCCCCAGGAAATTAATGTAAGTTTGTGAGATTCTAACTCAAAATCAATTGGCTATAAGTGAAGTAACCCAATACCATTATTAAATACATTATAAAGTTATAATTCGTCTGATATAAAATATTAATTATTTAATCCTACAATTAATCTTGTATATAGCATTTAAAGTTTGCATATAGCATTATAGCCCAACCTCTTTGCAAATATTGAATTAGCTCTACCTATATCGTCACACAAATAGGCTTAAAAGCCTTAAATAAATTATAGAGTTAATTGTCAATTTGGTTCTTTAAATTGTCATTTCTTCCGATTTGGTCCTTTAACTTTAAAAGTGACCTTAATGAGTCTTAAACATCCGTTTTGTCACCCAAATGGTCCAATCTAACGTTGGATGTCACATAGCAACGTTAAGTTGTCTCACATGAGACACACATGAGGGCTTTTTAGTCCTTTTACCCTACCATGTCTCCTTTAACGCTTAAATAAACGACCCAATCTCTCTCTATTTCTCTCTGTCATATCTCATTTACATCGACGAAAAAGAACCACGAAGCAGTGCTTATTGGCATGCGATTTTGGAAATTTGAGAATGATGTTTTGTTCTTGTGGTAAGTTAGCAGTGATTCGCACATCATGGACCTCCCAAAATCCTGGTAGAAGGTTTTATTCATGTCAAATTCTTCGTTATTAACCTAATTCGAGATTAGTAGACTAAAATTAGGGAAAGTTAGTTAATTTTTTTTTCTATTTCAGGGTTCAAGGAGTAGGTTTCTTGGTTGGTTGGACCGTGTAATGTGTGAAAGATCAACTATAATCATTCCTGGTTTGCTGCAATCAGAGAATGATCTTGAATTGAAATTAAAGGAAAAGGAAGCACGATGTTGGAAGTTAAAGTTTTTTTGTTACTTAATTGGTTAGTGTTTTTTGTCATTGCAATTTCCTATGTGTAATGTACACTTTGGTCAAATTTTTGACTTTAATTGGATTTTTGGTAGTTGAAGTCAGTATTAACGTAGCATTAGACTTCAATTGACTGTTTTTGGACTTTTGGGTGGTTGTAATTTAAGTTGTATGCATTAATTAATGAAAGCTTATCAATTTTGACAGTGGGTTTGGTGATGCAATTGATACTATCATAAATGTTCATCTATTTATATGCCATGAGGTTTGTCATCTTATACCCCATCTGTCACAACAACACACACAGACACAATGTTAGATGAGTACAACCCCATCCTTCTGGAGTTGGTACTTGTATCCCGTTTAGGGTCATGTTTCAGTTTGTTGTCACTGCATGTTTGTAAGGTATCCTATTTAGTTATGTTTTCATGATAGAAACTGGACATGAATGACAAAATGGATGTTAAGGCCCGTTAAGGTCACTTTTGAAGTTAAAGGACCAAATCGGAAGAAATGACAAATTTAAAGGACCAAATTAACAATTAACTCTAAATTATATGCAGCAAGGCCATTTTGGTCATTTAACGCCAAACCCTAGTTCCTATCTTTTATAACTATCGGCTTGCTTCTATCAGTTCGTTCTACGAACCCTAGACGAGAAAAATGAAGTACAATCCAAGAGTTACCAGCTCCCGCCGCAAGTGCCGGAAGGCGCACTTCTCCGCCCCATCCAGCGTCCGCCGCGTGTTGATGAGTGCTCCCCTCTCCACCGAACTCCGATCCAAGTACAACGTCCGCTCAGTTCCCGTCAGGAAAGACGACGAGGTCCAGGTTGTCCGCGGAACCTACAAAGGCCGTGAAGGTAAAGTTGTTCAGGTCTACCGTCGGAAATGGGTTATCCACGTGGAGAGGATCACCCGTGAGAAAGTTAATGGTCAGACGGTGAATGTAGGCATCAATCATTCTAAGGTTGTTGTTACCAAGCTGAAGCTTGATAAGGATAGGAAGTCGCTGCTTGACCGGAAAGCCAAGGGTCGTGCCGCTGATAAATCCAAGGGAAAGTTCACGACTGAGGACGTTGCTGCCGGTGCGTCTCTGCAGGAGATCGATTAGGGTTCGTATCGTTTTTATTTATCTTGTTAAATGCTCCTCCAATTTTGTTGCTTTGTAATGATAAGGATTTTAGGGAATTTCTCTTGCGGATTTTATAAATTGACCAGTATGCTCCTCCAATGTTGCATTGTGGTAAGTTTTTTTATTTTTATTTTGTTTAAGGCTTCTTGATCATGATTAGGTTTTAGTCCTGATAAATTTCTTTCTTAACTTTGGTATTGCAAGCAATCAAGCGTTAAAGACCTGTATAGACATTAAAGCTTGTTCCTTGCACTGGATTTGGTCATTGTAAGGGCGGTCTTTCATGTGTATTGACAAAGTGATGATGTGGGGGGGGGGGGGTTTGGATGTGTTTT
>JAUEJL010000491.1:0-10504 GCA_032274825.1 Drosophyllum lusitanicum | reverse complement strand
CAAATAGCTATCGGTAAACCTTTGCTTTGGCCCGCATCGGTTGCAGGTTCTGCAGAACCGCCGTTCCTCTAGAGATTTGTGTGGTTTGTGAGATCTGTGTGTAGATCTGCTTGTGAGATCTGTGTGAAGATCTGTTTGTATGATCTGTGTGAGATCTGTATGTGTGATCAGATGAGGATTGCTTGTGCTTGTTGTTGATGGTTGCTTGTTTGTAGCTTCCATTCACTTAGCTTTATGCTAATTCCCCACGGTTGATTGCTTTTTGCAGGTTTGGCTGTTTAGTTATGTTTGTGGGAAAGGGGAATTTGATCAACGCTCTGATATTATGTTTTGAGAAGAGACGAGCCGTGTTTTATAAATATTTTGTAACATAACTTGATATAGTGTTTTGTAAATAGTACTTTGTACTTTGTGGGTGTTGTTCTAATGAAATTAGTAAACGCTTCCGCAGCGATTTTAAAAAAAATGACTTGAGAATTTACGGTGTTACAGAGAAGCATGGCCATGACGACAAAAGGACGAGCGTATGACAAGAGGGTGATCTTATATAGCCCCCTTTGATTATCTATATAACCCCCTTGATTTGACATGTGTGAGTGAAAAAACTACATTAAAAATGTAATATTCTTGATTTGATGTGAGGAAATGAGGGCTAAATAGTAGCACCCTATGACAAAAAGCTTTAACAATTGACGAGGGAACGATGATGGTGACAGGCTCGTCATGCTTACTGGTCTAATTTCAATTCCATTATTTGAGTTTCATTCTTCATTTCCGTAGTTTAGAATTTCATCCTCCTCACCTAGAATAAACATTTATCTTATCGTAGAAGATTCATAAAAATATTTAAATTTTGATTTAAATATGACAAATTAAATGGACTACAACAAGGGTCAAATTAAAATAAATGTTGTCGATACAAATAAAAGTTTAAGACTAATTAACAACATTAACTAATTAATAGTGTTAATATATTATTGCAAAAAACAAACATAAATTAATAATCTTTTAAAACAAAAGAATAACTTCAATAAAATCTATTAAATAATCCTAATCATTAAATTTAGATACAAATTTTAATTATTAAATCTTAACCATCTATTTTAATAACAATTAAAATTCAATTTTGACTTTTCTGAATCAAAATTGGATTCAATTTTTACTTTAATTTAAATCAAAATTATTAGAGATAATTTCATATATGTCCTCATTAAACTTTAAAATACCTTATTTGTCCACCTTAATTTACAAATATTACATTTACCCATTATAACATTTCAAAATATCATATTTAACAAAATTGTTAATATTATCATTCTAAAATATTTTATAACCGTTTTAATTTTTTAATTATAACCAATAAACATTTAACTTTATTTCCCTCTTATTGTATAATAACGATCGATGACTTGCATAAGAAAAATACAATCATTTATATTCGTATTATGATACCACGTTTATGACGTCATATTTGCTCTCTCCAGCTCATCACCGTTTTCACCACTGGTCTAACTATTGACTCCGTTTATCTTCATTTTTTTAAATGCCCATTCTATCCGTGTTTTTTTAATTATTTAATATCTTTTTATTAATGTTTACTATTTTTTAAAACCAACTCGTGTATCATACGTACATCTAATCTAATTAAAACTTATAAAAAAATAAACAAGCATAAATTATTAATTAAAACTTATAATAAAAAAAAGAAACAAACATGAACCGATGGATTTAATGATTGTTTTGCTAACTAGAATCAAGCCTTGGGCATGCGTTTAGTGACAAAAATAACAGCTGCTCTCCATGAGTTGTCACGCGTGAATGGATGTGCTTTTTAATTGTTAATTTTCTAGCTGTTTCACCTCTTTGCCACCTTCTATTCTATTCCTTCTTCTTCAACATCCAGGATGCTTCCTTTCACAAATTGTCAATGTAACAATACACCTATAAATACTCGTCCTTTCCCACAACTCTTTGTCCATCACATCCATCTCTTTCTTTCTATTTCTATCAATATCTGTAATCTCTCCTATCCCTCCCTAACACAATGGGACAATCAAATTATTCGCACTCTAAAGCATGTGCACTTGCTCTAGCGATTTCTTATCTATTTATAGCAGTATCTTCAGGCAGTTTTTACGATGATATGGATATCACTTTTGGAGGAGACCGTGCTAAAATACTGAATCGTGGTCAGGATCTCTCACTTTCCCTTGATCAATACTCGGGATCCGGTTTCCAGTCCAAGCATGAGTACCTCTTTGGAAGGTTCGACATGCAACTTAAACTTATACCTGGCAACTCTGCAGGCACCGTCACCACATTCTACGTAAGTTTTTCATATCTTATTTGTATTCGTATACATTTCCATGTTTATTTTAAAGTTACCACATCTAACAAAAGCAATGTAATCACAACGGACAGTTGTTGTCACAAGGCGCGGGACATGATGAGATAGACTTTGAGTTCTTGGGCAACTCAACAGGAAATCCTTACACAATCCATACCAACGTCTATTCACAAGGAAAGGGAAATAAAGAACAACAGTTCCACTTATGGTTCGACCCTACTACGACCTTCCACACTTACACCATCCTATGGAATCCTCAAAGAATCATGTAAGTATTGTGTTATATAGATAGAGACACACACACACTTGTTTACGTAAGTACTGACTTTATATAAAAAAATCTTTTGTGCAGATTCTTGATAGATAATATACCACTTAGAGTGTTCAATAATCATGAGGCTGCTGGAGTTCCATTTCCCAAAAGTCAACCAATGAGGGTGTATGCCAGTCTATGGAATGCAGATGACTGGGCAACCCAGGGTGGGCGTGTTAAAACTAATTGGACTAAAGCACCATTTACCGCTCTCTATAGGAAATTCAACGCTAGTGCCAACAAAGTAAGTCCTAATTCAAAGTCCAAAAGCTCTAACAATGAAAACCAAGCATGGAGTACTCAAGGGCTTGATGCAGCGGCGAGAAACAGGATTCGGTGGGTGCAGAACAAACACATGATCTACAACTACTGCAATGACCGTAAACGATTTCCGACCGGTCTTCCTACCGAATGCGCGCGCTCCAGATTCCTCTAGCTAATTGATTTTCATCATTTATTAATATGTTGTGAATGATTAGTTGATCCAAAATTTTTCATTTTTTTATTCATTGTAAACTGCGCTCGTTGCCGATTTTAATTAATTACATACATATAACAAATTCCGAACAATGCCATTTTACATTTTTGATGCTACAAATGTAAAAAAAATCTAAAACAAAACAACGTGACATTGAAAAAATCTATCTTTTAATGATATTAACGAACAAAGTGTATTAAAATGTAACAAATCTTACTTAAAATACCATTATATACAATGAATTTTTTGTATCTCAAACAATGGCAACAAACTTTAACAAATCATTTATTATATGCAATCTTAATTATTATGCACTACAAGAAATCAGGGCATTAGCCGCGACGGGCGTTGCCGCTAATGCTTCTGAAAGTCGCTACTAAAGGTATAATTAGCGAGGAAGCGTCGCCGCTATTGCTCAAATGTCGCCGCTATTGCCCAAAGTCGCTGCTATTGAATTTAAGTTTATTTCTATTTATTTATTTTTCTTTTTATGTGTCGCTGTTAATACCCATTATCGTTTCAAAAGACGTCGCTGCTAATAGTTTTGAGTTTTTAATTTTTACTCTTTTTATTTGTATTAAACCTGTATATTTAATATTGCAACCAAAAAATAGAAAAGTCACAATATTTATGAAACCGGAAACTACTACGTACTAATTAATTAGTTATCCATGCATACACACCTACGTATTAAATCCAAGTATGTACAAACATTTAAAATACGTTGTTTGTTAATACGTACAAATACGCCTACTAACAAATAAACACACAAACTACTCATCATCATTATCATTGTCGTCCTCATCGTTCTCCGTGCTATCCTTTTGGGTTGTAGCCAATCAAACCATCGCAAGCAGTTGTTCTCTGAACTCCGGATTATTAAAAATTGCTTGAATGGGATCTGACTACAAAATAAACGTATATACACTTATAAAAGTAAAAATGATTCATTCAAGTGAATATAACCCATGCATAGCAATTATGACCCGTTAGAAATTAATATGACTCATTTATAGTAATTATGACCCGTTAGAAGTGAATATAACTCATACATAGCAATTATGACCCGTTAGAAGTGAATATAACTCATTCATAGGAAATATGATCCGTTAGAAGTGAATATCACCCATTCAAACCAATTATGACCCATTAGAAGTGAATATGCACACGCATATCGACTCATAACCCAAACCAATCTTTTTTAGCTTTTTTTGGCAATATAATGTGAGGAGGGAATCCTGTTTTCTTTTGGAAAAGCAGATTGCAACAGCTCCAAAAGTTGGTCAAATGAACTATCAGTCCGTTTGTAGTTCACCTTGATATGCATTAGCTTTGCTAAAAAGTTGAGTGAAGAAAACCAAGTACAACTAGGATATAATTCTGCATTGACTTCCTCTAGTAGCTTAAGAAATCCATCATCGACAACGCCCTTATCTGTATTTGAGTTCCCTTCGTCATTGTTGGTATCGTTTTCCCTTAACTCCCCCATAATGTCGTTGATAACGCCAGCTATCTCGTTTCTTGGATTTACGCATCTATAACCGGAGGAGTTCTATTTTCACCGTGATAAACCCATGTATTATAACCTTGACAGAAACCAAATCTATGTATATGAACTTTCATTATTGAAATTGTTTAAAATTCATTATTTACACATTTTTGACACGGGCATCTGATTAGACCTATTCTATCGACGTGTGCCTTGGATCTCTCGACGAAATCAGCAAGTCCTTATTGGAATTTGTCATCGTTATGATATTCAATAGTAGTCCATGTTTTATCAATAGGCATGATGCAACTGAAACATATTTTAGGTTTTAGGGTTTACCAAAAGGGTAGAGTATTTTCAAGGGTAGGCTTCTAAACCCACTTTTTGAATACCTTACCTCATATACGAATGCATATTACACAATGTGTTTAAGAAAAATTCGACAACATCTCCCCTTAGCTCTCAAGTATATATTGAAATATATATACCCGAGAAGCAAAGAGAAAATGACAGCCAAATCTTTCTTAAACAAACAATCACGTAAATGGAAGGTATCTGTTTCATTTTCTGAACCTTGAACTCCTTTAACAACCAGGATGCTTCGTCTTGCAAATTGTCAACATAAAACACACACACCCCTATATATATACCATCCTTTCCGCCATCCTTTACCCATCAAATTATTCTCTTTCTCTCTATTTCAATCACAATATCTCATCTCTTAACACTCATCTCTCCCTGAAAATAACAATCGCAAAACACTTTGGTATAGCAGTAGTAGCATCTGCAAGCAGTGTTTATGATGATGTCGATATCACGTTTGGAGGTGAACGTACTAAAATACTCAATGGTGGAAAAGATCTCTCACTTTCACTTGATCAATACTCTAGCTCCGGGTTCCGGTCCAAGTATGAGTACCTCTTTGGAAGGTTCGACATGCAACTTAAACTTGTACCTGGTGACTCTGCTGGCACCGTCACCACATTCTATGTAAGTATTTCAAATCTTATTTTTTTCGTATACATTTCATGTTTATTTTAAAGTTACCACATCTAACAAAAGCAATGTAATCACAACGTACAGTTGTCATCACAAGGGGTGGGACATGATGAGATAGACTTTGAGTTCTTGGGCAACTCAACAGGAAATCCTTACACAATCCATACCAATGTCTATTCACAAGAAAAAGGAAATAAAGAACAACAGTTCCATTTATGGTTCGACCCTACTACGGTCTTCCGCACTTACACCATCCTATGGAACCCTCAAAGAATCATGTAAGTATTGTGTTATATATATAGACACACACACACACTTGTTTACGTAAGTACTGACTTTATATAAAAAAATCTTTTGTGCAGATTTTTAATAGATAATATACCACTTAGAGTGTTCAATAATCAGGAGGCTGCTGGAGTTCCATTTCCCAAAAGTCAAC
The DNA here is from genome assembly GCA_032274825.1 of Drosophyllum lusitanicum. Taxonomy (NCBI): domain Eukaryota; kingdom Viridiplantae; phylum Streptophyta; class Magnoliopsida; order Caryophyllales; family Drosophyllaceae; genus Drosophyllum; species Drosophyllum lusitanicum. Next base: position 4,439 of record JAUEJL010000491.1, on the reverse strand, counting down.
CAATGAGAGTGTACGCCAGTCTATGGAATGCACATGACTGGGCAACCCAGGGTGGATGTGTGAAAACTGATTGGACTAAAGCACCCTTTACCGCTCTCTATAGGAAATTCAACGCTAGTGCCAACAAAGTTGGTCCTAATTCAAAGTCCACAAGCTCTAACAATGAAAAATGGCATGGAGTACTCAAGGACTTGATGCAGCAGCGAGAAACAGGATTCGGTGGGTGCAGAACAAACACATGATCTACAAATACTGCAATGACCGTAAACGATTTCCGACTGTCTTCCTACCTAATGCGCGCGCTCCAGATTCCTCTAGCTAATCGATTTTCATCTTTTATTAATATGTTGTGAATGATTAGTTGATCCAAAATTTTCATTCTTTTATTCATTGTAAACTGCGCGCGTTGCCGATTTTAAATAATTACATAAATATAACGAATTCCGAACAACGCCATTTTGCATTTTTGATGCTACAAATGTAAAAAAATCTAAAACAAAACAAAAGTGACACAGAAAAAATCTATCTTTTAATGAAATTAACGAACAAAGTGTATTAAAATGTAACAAATCTTACTTAAAATACCATTGTATACAATGAACTTTTTATATCTCAAATGCCAACAAACTTTAACAAATCATTTATTGTATGCAATCTTAATTACTAGTACCATGTACATATGTCTGGTAGCATGTTCAATTCTACAAGCATTTATATATGTTACTTCAGTTTTGACATGCAATCTTATTCTATACATACTTTATACATAGCTAGCTAACACATTGCAAGCTTTCACACAAACCAAGTATTATCAAATTCCTACGTACTCTTTTATTTATACGTCTATTGCTTTATCATATCATTTTGTCATTTTAGCATGCAATACTACTTTTTACATGTTATTACATAATTCCCATTATACATGTTATCTATATTATATTATAATATATATATTTGACACGTGATCTCATACTTTTCCTAATTCATTAGTTTTCAACAATGAGAAATGATTAATATACCATTCAATAACCTAACCCACCCACCAACACATAATCACATACCAACATAATTCCCCACCTACGTTAACACAATTTTTAAGACAAGACAATCTTTCTTTATTCTTATTTTATAAATTAAGATTTTTTCTTGTTTTTTTTTTAATTTGATTTAAAAATCAAAAAAGGTTGATAGGAAAAAATAAATAAATGAAAACAGCATGTTACCGGGTATAAACTATTCGCTACCACAGTCTTACGCGTGTATCATATATGCTAGTCATTTACAAATGCATACAATGCATTGTGTCAAACACACTATATACATTCATTCTTGGTCTTAACAGTTAGTAGACCGATTCACAACCTTAGACCATGTATCCACTTGGTACACGTACACTTAGCCCTGTATGCTATATATATGGTTTGCTTGATGGCTCCCAAAACCATGGTTTAAGTTCACTTAAAACCCACTCTACACCAAATACTTTAAACCTTGACTTTGATACAAATTTGAAACACCCCAATTTTAAAAAAAAACAATGTGTTTGTATGAAATATCACTCTTTGGTCATAACAAACATCCAAAACATTTTTACAACATTCGGTTACTGCATCAACTGTTTTACAAAAACGTACTTTGTGTTAAAAAGCACAGGCAATATACACATTTTAGTTACTGCTTTTCTCTCTTTGTCATCCATCAAGCAGGATTCTTCTAGTTTCGTTTTGACATATGTATACAATATCCTATAAAACATGTCAACTCTTAGGTTAAAGAAATCTTATTAAGAATTGTAGGTTTAATTAATAAACCAAATTATAAAATTTCAATTCCATCCTCAAACAAAAGTAACATTTATCTTGTTTTGATTAAACAGAATTTCCATAATAGAAATGTTTTAATTGTTTATTAAATATTACCAAATGCCCGACAACAAGGGTCAACTTAATTCAAATGCTGTCGATCGCAAATCAAGTTAAGACTTAAGCTCATTAATATAATTGATATAATACCAAAAAAAAAAGTCAAAAACGACAACAGCTCCAAATGTCTAAAAAGAGTGGCCGGATAGTGATTCTTTTGCATAAGCAATTGACTCATCTATATAAAATATATGCTTTGTTAACTTTTAAAATAGTTAAAAGGATACTATACCTTGTTTGAATTAATTAGTTTCTTAAATGGAAAAATCATCTCTTAAAAAGAATACCATGAGTTGCATGCATAATTGAATGTATGATTTCCTAATCATATATTTTTAGCTGGTTGGTTCACCTCTTTGCCACTTTGTGTTCCTTCTTCAACAACCAGGATGCTTCCTTTCTCACATTGTACAATGTAACCACATACCTATATATGTTCCTTTCCCACAACTCTTTACCCATCACACGCATCCATCTATTGTAAGAACCGAGAATACCACGTGTAAGATCTCAAACTTCAAATCTTAACAAGAACACATTAGAAGAATGCGGATAACAGAAAATAAACATACACAGAATTAATGTGATTCAGTCGTCAGGATCACAACTTACATTTACGAACACGAGAGACTTTTTATTAACCGAAAGTGTTTAGATGTACATATAACTCAGCCCCTAGCTTGATATTTATAATAAAACAAAGACAACCCTAATTAATAAACTGTGGGTCATTGTACAAGATTTATACCAAAAACAACTTGGATTTGTTTCGGACTACTCCACGTCGTGGAGTATGTGCACTTGGCGTGAACCACTCGAAAACCCAAAAGCATGTGTGCTCCTCGCGTCCACCCATGCTCCACGCTGAGCACCCATAATTAAGTCATACTTTCATTATCCAAGATAATTCAAATCATATCATAACATCTACTTCTTTCTATTTCTATCACTATCTCATTTCGTCTCTTATCTATCCCTAAAAAATCAATGGGAAAATCAAATTATTCACACTCAAAAGCTATTTTAAATTTGCAATTGCGCGCACTAGCGATTTCTTGTCTATTATTTGTTGCAACATCTGCACACAATTTTTACGATGATATCAACATTACATGTGGAGGCGAACGTGTTGAAATCTCAATCGTGGTCAGGATCTCTCACTTTCACTCATTCAATACTCCGGCTCTGGTTGCCGGTCCAATAGGAGTGTACATGGGCGGGGGCGGGGCGGGTAATGGATTTTTTGCAAACCGCCACTGCGGGGCGGATACCCAGTTTTACGAACCGAAACCGAATCGCAGATAGCGGGTACCCGTTATGCGGGTATCCAAAGGGAGACGTGTATCTACGGTCCGGATCACGGTTACCCTAAAATAGAGTTATTTTTCATTTTTGTTATTTTTAACAAGATCGGTTTCATAATAAAACAATAAACAATACTAGAAAAAAGTCAACAACAATAATAAATCACTAGCGGAGAGCCTTGTACAAACAAAAAACCAATAGACTTAAAGTCGACACTATTGATCGATTTCAATGTCTCCATGTTGAACTCTCGCCGTTGCAGGCTTGCAAACTCTCAAAGTCAAAGCTCAAAAAAATTGGGCAGACGGTGGGGCTGCTAGAGGTAAGTTGGGAAGTTTTTAGGAATTTAAGTTTTCTAATGGCTTTTGTTATTTCATATTAACAAATATATATTTTTAAATATGTTAAAAGCATGCGGGGCGGGGCAGATACCCGTGAATTTTAAAATCCGAACCCACCACGTGTTTAACGGGTACCCTAGTTTTCGAGTTTTTTCGAGTTATGGGTTTTACGGACATCGATTTTTCCGGTTTCAGCTCATGCGGGATAAGTCGGTTTTTCATTTTTTTGAACACCCCTATAGTGCAAACATGAGTACCTCTTTGGAAGTTTTGATATGGAACTCAAACTAGTACTCGGCGACTCTGCTAACGCCGCACCACATTCTAACTATCACAATCGTCAAAATTACCACACCATTGTTATCACCACTACTGCCGAAGACCACCTTGGTTGCATACGAGCAACATTTCAGTAAAAAAAGAGTTTAGTTCTCTAAAATATATCAAACTTGTCACGTTTTTCTATTATGTGTATCCAAGTTTGAAATCCATCATTTAATGTACTGAAGTCACCAAACCTACCGTAACTTGGTCGTGAAAGTGTTAGGTTGAGTATTCTGGTGGAGTTGCGCCAAAGAGGTGGTGATTAAGTTCGTACTCGCCGAGCTTGGAAAGTATTTCGGTTTTTGCTGAAAAAATGGCTCGTTGTTGAAGTTGTTGTTATAGTTATGAGACATGGTGTATGAATAAATTTTTTTGAATAAAAACGGTTCTCAAATAAACTTTTCAATATATATATATATATATATATATAGGGGAGGGTTCATGCGAGAAGCTCTGTTTTTGCGAGAAGCATTTTAAACCATTGGATTTTACTAGTCAAGATCTTGGTCAAAAGGATAGTAATGTCATTTTATACATATGTGATTGA
>JAUEJL010000480.1:0-10504 GCA_032274825.1 Drosophyllum lusitanicum | reverse complement strand
ATATAAACTACAAAAAGTAAAGAAAACATTATCTACAAAAACAAAAAAACATAAACCTACAATAACATCAATCCAAACACATTAATCAAGTTCAACATAACACACAGTACAAAAAAAAAGAAATTCAAACATCAAACAACAATTCTCATAAGCACATTGAAAAGTGAGTTAAGGATTTAGGGTTAAAAAAATATACATACTAAACCGGGTCAACATAGACCGGTTCAACCATTAACCCAGCCGGGTCACTCCGGGCCAAAAATTGTCAAAAACCTGCTCTAGTCACAGGTCCCGGATCGACTTGGGTCTTAAAACATTGCTTCAATATATCACAAAGTACCGAAAAAGAGAAAATAGAAATCAAATAAAAAACCAATGCATATTAAAGTCACTTGCTTTAAGTTTCTACACACTAGTACCTTAAAACATCACAAAAAGAAAGTCTATGGATTTGTTACAACGATTGCTTACACATTGGTTAATTTAAAGCATATAGGTTCTTAAGAAAGTATACCTTGAAATCACCAATACTCATCGGATTGGAAAGAACGACACTTGGCTCCCTGATCAAATCACCGAACCTCTGCAGATTGTTGCTCGAAAATTGGTGGTTTAAAACTCGATCGAGTGGTCGAACATAACTGATTACATATGCATGATGAGCAATGAAATCTGGAAAAATACTCGTAATCAGTTTGGACAATGGACTTTTTAATTCCCATGCGAAATCAGTTACTTCCATCGATAATTACTCTACATATTGTTTAACCTTTGCTACATATAACAATTATTTCTTTTGGATTTTGTTACAAAGTTTATTACAGATTCTTCTTGTAAGTCAATTAGTTACTGTCTTATCAATTACATAATTCAAATCAAAGTAAGAAACATAAATAGAATAGGAATGTACCGGTTACTTCTTTTTGAATATAATAGGCTTCTTTGTTTCTATACAGATCCTCAAAATCATCACTCAGTGCATTAAAGGAAACTCATGTTCTTCATGCTTTACGTAGCACTTAGCACTGCATCCCCAATCTTCTCCAAAGGATGTAAAACCACACGACTCAAGTTGCGATCTAGACCCATGAATGCACAGACCTTTCTTCAGATAAATGCTATGATGAAGATAAGTTATGCCTGCACCTTTTATATCTAAAGATTTTAAACATTCTAAATGTCCAAGTTCATCTGGTAACTGCTTAAGAAGCCTACAAGATTTAAGTTTGAGAACTTTCAGATGTTTCAACATACAAATGCTATTTGGAATATGTTTAATCTTTCCAGATAACAAACGTAGCTCCTCTAAACACACTAATCTGCCAAGATCCTCTGGTAACTGCTCAAGAAGAATACAAGGTTCAAGCGAGAGAACTTTCAGATGCTTCAGCTCACAAATGCTATTTGGAAGATATTTAATCTTTCTACATGATAAATACAGATCCTCTAAACACTCTAATTTGCCAAGATCCTCCGGTAACTGCCCAATAAGCCAACAACATCTAAAATCTAGAACTTTCAGATGTTTCAACATACAAATGCTATTTGGGAGATGCTTAATCTGTTCGGATGACAATGTTAGCTCCTCCAAGCATTCTAATCGACCAAGACTCTCCGGTAATTCCTCAAGATCAGAACAAGCAAGTTTGAGAACTTTTAGATGTTTCAAGATACAAATGCTACTTGGAAGATGTTTAGTTTTCTCCGATGACAATGTTAGCTCCTCTAAACACCCTAATTTGCCAAGATCCTCTGGTAACTCCTCAAGACAAATACACGATACAAGTTCTAGAACTTTCAGATGTTTCAACATACAAATGCTACTTGGGAGACGTTTAATCTTTTTAGATGACAATTTCAGCTTCACCAAACATTCTAACCGGTTGAGGTCCTTGGGCACCTCTGAAAAACTGCCCTCAAGTGTAAGTTCTCTTAAGCATCGTAAAAAAACTATCTGCAATTGAAGTTCTACCAAATCCTCACATTCCACGAGATATAAATTCTGAAGATTTGGAGTCCTGCCAAGGTCCAGGATCCTCAACTTAGAATCTGAGAGGACAAGGGATCTGAGCTTCAGACTTTCAACGGGCATGTGCAATTCTACCAAATCATCACATTCTTCAAGACATAATGTCTCGAGATTCGCAGTCCTCGAAAGATCCAGCGTTCTCAACATAGAACCACAGAGCTCAAAAGATTTGAGTTTCATGCTCTCAACAGGCATGTTTAGTTCTACGAAGTCGTCGCACTTTTTGAATTTCATTTTTATTTCCTCGAGATTCGTAATCTGCGCAAGGTCCAGGGTTCTTAACCTAGAATATTGAAAGCTGAGGGATTTTAGTTCAATGGGCATGTGTAGAGCTACCAAATCCTCAGCTAGTATGATATCTAACTTCTCAAGATTTAGCATTTGTGAAAGATCGAGAGTGCTTAGCTTAGAATGATAGAAGAGGACGAGGGATTTAAGCTTTACACATCCAGCGGGCATGTGAAGCTCTTCCAAATCTTCACAACCATTAAGTGATATCACCTCAAGATTTGGACTATGACCAAGATGAACGATCCTCAAGTGTTTACTACAGGAGAGGTCAAGAAATTTGAGTTTCGGATTTTCACCATGCATATGAAGTTCCATTAAGTTATAACAACCTCCTAGAATTAGTCTCTCAAGATTTGGATTTGACCCCATCTCCAAGGTTCTCAACTTAGAACCAGAGAGGTCAAGGAATTTGAGTTTCGGTGTTTCACCCATGTGAAGTTTCACCAAATTAGAACAATATCTAAGAACTAGTGTCTCAAGATTCGGAGTTTGACCAAGGTCCAAGGTCCTCAGCTTAGAAAAAGAGAAGTCAATGTATGTGACCTTATCTAGAACCTATCATAAGAAAATAAATTATAATGTTAAGAACAAGAAAAAAAGGATGAATATTGGTGTAATTAGAAAGCAATACATAAAATTAATCATGCACTACAAGCAATCAACTAATATTCTACCTTTCTTTCTCCCCTTACCCAATGTTGTCTGATATTGCTGTCGCGCATTTGAAGTTGAATGACATTATTTACTTGAAAATTCTTGGGTAAACATGTCGAAGGATACCTATCCCAACTAAGATATTGTAAACCATCTAGTACATAAGATTCCATGTCTTCAAGAAAAAGGTCATCATCATTGTGTTCCCGATAGTCCATCACATGAAGAAATCTAAGTCTCTTCATTTTCTTGAGACCTTTCATAATAGTAGCCGGATGGAGTCTATTCCACAGGCATATACATCTTGTTGCTTCGGTGCCCTTTAATTAAAAAATTACATACATAAAAATTAACATATCTCATAACAAATAAAAAATAGTTAAATTTTACGTCTTACAAGCAACCTTGAACCTTACCAAGTCATTAGCCAATACATCTTCAATCTCCTTCTTTATCCACATCCGGCTATGTTTGTGAGGCTCATTGGGGTGCAAACGACGCACAATATTCTTACCCATTTTTTCTATATGATCATGCATACCCAAGACCCAATTCCCATAAGAATTATTATATATGGTTATAAGAGATTTTTGCTGGAGAACTTTTAAACCAATTTTAGCATGAAATCCACAACTTTCAAGAGCTCTAATTGCTTCGTGTTTCTCCCAACCTTTCAATACACATGCAACATCTAGGAATATTTCCTTGTAATCATCCTCTAGACCATTATAGCTTAATTCCAATATCTCCAGAGTTTCCTTCAATGGAATTGTTTTTAGTCTTTCCAAGGCATCCGTCCATTCATCAACAGTTTTACCATAGAGAAAGGAACCCAAAACTTTAACCGTTAAGGGGAGACTAGCGGCATAACGAACAACTCTTTTTGTTAGCTCTTGGTACCCTTGTATTGGAATATCTTCTTTAAATGCATACCTACTAAAGAGACAAATTGCTTCCTCATTAGATAGCAGATTGACATCACGAATCAAATTCACTTGGTGTGTTTCTAGCACGTGCTCTTCCCTTGTTGTAATGATGATTCTGCTACCTGGTTTAAACCAGCTTTTCTCACCTGCTAATGCCTCAAGTTGTTCTATATGATCCACATCATCTACAACTATAAGAACCTTCCTACAACGCAACATTCTTTTCAACTTGTTTTTCCCATCAGAAACACCACTTACACTAATTGCTTGATCATTTAACACATCTGAAAGTACTTGTTTTTGCAGCGACTTCAAACCCTTGGAAGAGTCATTTGAAACTTCCCTCACATTTTCAATGAAGCTTGAACCTTCAAACTCCATGGATATTTGATCAAAAACAGCTCTAGCCAAAGTTGTCTTCCCACCCCCACCCATCCCCTTGATTCCTATCATGCGGACATCATTAGTATCGGTCTCTAAAGAGAAAACAACCTCTTTTACACGGGCCTCCATGCCTACTAACTTGCTATCAACACTCAAATTAATGCATAGTAGCTTTGGTGAAATCTCATCAACAATTTTTTGGATGAACTTTGCTTCATGCCTGTGAGTTCAAAGAAAAATCAGTTTGATTAATCAAATCCCACATGAACAAGTAAAGACAAATTTATAACATACAATCAATCATATGTGAAGTAAGAAGGTAGTAATTAAGGCCGGGAATTTTTGGGTCAAAATGAAACCCGATCCGAAACCAACATGAACTAGAAACGGGTTAAAAGTGGGTTGACACGAAATCAACACAAAAATAAATGGGTCGGGTTATGGTCAACCCTACATTCTGAAACTGTTTAAAAGTAAAATTGTAACATTATCAAATTTTTTAATATTTAAAATTTAAATTTTTAAAAGAAGATTCTGAATACGAATAACGCAGTGGCATCTTCGTAATGACTTGATGTTTGAATATTTATTGTGTAACGATATATTTAACGCGGTGCATTCATAAGTATATTTAATTAGTCGGGTGTTAGCGTCTTTTCATGGCTTACTTTTAAAGAATTAATAAAGTATTGGCGAATTTGTGAAAAGGATTAACTTGAGGATTTGTTTGTAAAACTTAATTAAGGGTGAATTAAAAGGAGATTAAATACCTATGGGAGTTACCAAGTTAGACTATTGGGTAGATTTGAATTGTGTGAAATAGTGTGTGTAGTGTGTGTGACTTTCGTGAGGGCCGAAAGGAAGAACTCGACTAGGAGATCGTTTTTGTGAAGAGCTTTTGCACATCTCGACTTCTAGATAAACACAAGTAAGTTTCTCTTCATTGTTGAATGTTAATTTCTTAAATGAAAGTCGGGTAGTTTGATTTAAAGATCGATTTGCTGGACTGTTCTTGGTGTTCATCGAAACCGACCATGAAGGGATAACAATCGAACGATTATATGTAGCTAAAAGCAAAATTGATGTTAGATTCATGTTAGAAACATGTTTAGGATCTTAATGATGCAAGGAACCCGAATTATAATTATATATATTGAAGATTCATAGGCTGAAACCGTTGACTTGTGTGTGTATTTTGAAACCGATACAAATTGATTTAATTGGATAACCAAAAGATGATAATATGAAAATTTGATGATTAGGATGTGTTAGAAATGTGTTTATAATGATTTTGATGAAAGAATCATGAATTTTAACAAAGAAATGATGAAATTTGATAATTAAAGATTTATAGAGCTGTAAGGGGGCGATTTGCGACTAATTCATATGAATCGTGAATCATGATTTGTAATTCTAGGTGATTTGCGATTAGTAAATCACAAATTAGTAAGATTTTTTATTGGTAAATTGCAATTCAGAGTGATTTGTGATCGATGGATTGCAAATTGGGACTTTGGTGTTTGTGATTGAGATTTATGATTGAGAGTTGTGCTTGAGATTTGTGCTTGAGATTTGTGATTGATGATTTGTGATTGGGTTGAATAAAAAATCATTGTGATTTGTGATTCTTATTTTGCAATTTGAGTGTTTGCGATTCTTTGAATTGCGATCCAGTGATAACGATTAGAACTTGGTTGTAGGGTTACGTGTGAGCTCGGTTGACTATGCGAAGACTTTCGACGACTGCTGAGTTCAGTATTTTCTAAAACTAAGTATGAACACAACTCAATTTTGATAGACTTAATGATTTAAGATGACCTTTTAAATATGTTTTTGTGTGAATAATATTTAGAGATTGACCTCGATGTGTTTAGTTAATTATTAAATGATGGTATATGATGAACCTTAATGATGTTTATGATGTAATTAATTAATGATGAATATATTACGATGTTATGATGACTTGCGAGTGGAGGTAGACATACTCCTAAGATATAGAGATGATGTCTAGTGAGGAACGTGTGCCTTCTAGGATTTGCCAGGGTTGCCAACACATGGTGTACTTGTACACTAGACCGGTCTTTGACAGACAATGATGAGGTCAAAATGCATAACACCATGTTGGTGGAATGGGGGCCTAGCAATGGGGGGCACCGGTTGTACTTTCACCTTTAACAACTTTTTTCGGAGTAGCTATAACGAACGGATCACAGGGGTTTGTGTACAAGAGGGAGTCGCAGTCCGATCGGAACCAGACTTGCCGGGCACACGTAGTGAACTTATCCAAGTGTAGTCGGACTACAGGACTTAGCAGTCGCCAAGCACGCATGTGGTGCCGGTGCGAATGGACCTACGGACCCTAACAGTTGCTGAGCACGCATATGGTTTAGGGTAGCAATGGTAAATGAGGTGTGATGATAGACCCCAACTAAGTCTGACAGAACCGATGGTAACAAACAATGCTAAATGATGCTAGAGATGTTTAATGATAGATTTATTGATGTAAATGATGAAGAAGTTGCTTAGCGATGATAATTATGTTATGTGATGAAATTAAAGATGTTAAAAGATGAAATTTGACTATGCGGGCTAATGATGATATGCGGGTTGGTCAAATTACGGTTGGACTTTATTTATTCTAAACATAAACCTGTTTATTTATTGATGTTATACAATGATTTTGTTTACCTATTGCGACTCGTGACATGTAAGCTGACACTTGTTTTATGAAATGTGTCTCGTACTCGTGCAAGTAGTATAGGAGCGTGCGGCCTTGTGAGAGTGGCTGCAGTGGGTAGCGAAGCTTGATGATGTTCATTTTATTTTTAAGTCAAATTGTGGTTATTTCTTTAAATGGTTGTTAAAATTATTTTTAAGACGGTTTGATGGCGTGGTAACGTAGTGGTTTTAATGATGATGTTTTGTTGACGTTTATATCCGTTGACATTTAATGATGATAAATATTATTTCCGCTGCGACATTTAAAAAAAGGAAGTGAATTTTCAAAACCACGACATTACAAGTTGGTATCAGACCCAGGCTGTGAGGGATCTAAGTACTAAGCCTGGTGCTTAGACTCACAGCCTAGCTTGAGTAGGATGACTAGGTGGGGGGTGAGTGTAAGAGAGTTGCTTGTTAGGTAGCTTTATGTTTGTGTTGATTATAGATGATTACCCCTTACGTGACTTCATTGCGTAGAAAATGGTTGAGACAAGAAGAGGCAACGGAAATCAAGTGATGAACCAAAGGGGGAACGTTGCTACTGAGGGATCATTCAGACTCCAGAGAAATGGGGAAGCGGAGAGTCAACGGATCCCCACACCTCCGAGGACTGTATCTAGTCGTATTACGCACTGAAGTCTTATTACGCACAGCACTAGGAGCATAATCCGTATTACGGAGCTGGGGAGGGTATTGAAAGAAAAGGATGATGCATTGAAATAGCAGAGTGTAGAACTAGCCAACTAAGTTAGGTTATGCGTGATGAGGGGTTTTTGAGAGAAACCGACTCCTGATGTTGAGGGGGAAGCTGAAGACAGACCCTTTTGACTGCATACGATGGATCAGGATTTTGGAAAATGGAGCAGACCTACAATTCCAAGGTGTTTACTCAAGAGCAGCGGGTCAACTATGCAATATGTGTGCTGGAAAAGGAAGCTTTAGAGTGGTGGTATTGAATCAAAGCCACTTTGACTAAGGTAACCCGGAGAAATCAGACCTGGAATTTGTTTAAAGAGAAGTTGCAGAACCGTTCCTGCAATTTGGGCCGGACAGCAGGCTAAAAGAGAGTTTCTTGACCTGTAGAAGGGCAACACGACAATTGCGAAGTACAACTCCATATTTTCTAATTGAATACAGTTTGTGAAGCGGTACTACTATCATGATGTTTTGACGGTGAATCAGTATTCGAAGGTTTGTCGTATGAGTATCGGGTGACTGTGAATTAAGAGCTAATTTGGGTGATGAAATGGACGAGGCCTAGAGGATTGAGCATGATTTGAAGTTAAAGGAGAAAGCAAGTAGTATGGTGGGACAAAAGGGGAAGTGGAAAGGGCCATCTAGGTCCTCCAATAATAAGAAATTCATAGGTGGTAATAGCAACAACAACTAGGAAGAGCAGAAAGAAAAGTCAAACTACTGCACTACCTACCACTCAAACCACAGCGGCCTGTGCGCACTACTGAGACAATGAGCTGTCTCCGGTGCAGGAAGCTAGGGCATAAAGTGGTGGATTGTAAGAGAAACAACCATGTGTGTTACAACTTTCTGGAATTGGGGTATATCAACACCGAGTGTCCACCCTAAGAAGAAACATGATGCAACAAGAAAGAAGCCCATGAAGAAAGCTACTGGCCATGCTTTTAGGATGACAATAGAGGAAGCACGTCGTGATGATGTGGTCATATTCAGAACTTTTCTTGTAAATTCTTTACATGCTAATGTGTTGTTTGATTCTGTGCTAGTAGGTCAATACTGTCCGCTAGATTTTGTACTCGCATGACAGTACCTCGTAGTCCTTTGAAGCAAGTGTTAGAGATAGATGTAGCGGTCGGGAAACCGATCACTGTGCGTGAGTAATACTATGAATGTGAGATTGATATTGTGTAACACCCGCAAACCCAGGCTAGTTGATTAGCGGGTTAGCGGTACGTGATTTCATATTATTTGTATTTAATTGATTAAGTGGTTATTTGGAGTTAATTAAATTAACTAATGAATTGAAAAAATATATATGTATATATATGTGTTACTGGAGGTGGAAATAAAAGAAAAAGGTATGTATGTATGAGATTATGTATGTTGTATGTGTGCATGTATGTATGTGGTTAGGTAAGTGGATAAGAAGAAAGGAAATCATATGTGTGTATACGTGTAAATCCTCTGCTCATTTTCCTCAAAGTGAAAAACTGTAGTGTGTGTGTTGAGAGCAAAACCTCTTGTGAAGAAACCTCAAGCTTGCAAACTTGAAATCTCAAAAGCATAGGATTTGTGTTTGTTAATTCAAGAAGAAGGTTACTATGTGTTTATATCATGTTATAATTCGTTTTGATGCATGAATCTGTTGAAATCCATGATTATATGAAGAACCACCATTAATGGAGCTTGAAGCTCAAACTTGATAAATGAGTTTCACATGATTTGATGTTTTGATGGATTTTAAAGTGTTCATGATAGTTGTATACATGTTATATAACGTTTATACATGTTTAAAAGTGTTTTGGATTGAAAAACATAGCTTGAAATGAGATTTTGTAAGTTAGAGTCGGCTGGAAAATTGGAGAAGACGATGCAGGTATGTCGCGACGCGACGCGTCATTTGTTTGGACACGACGCGTACCTCTGTTTTGGCGGATTCTTTGAATCCGAGTGATAGAAATCCTATGGTTTGTATTCCGAGACCCAAAATCCGATTCTTGAATCCGACAAGTGACATCCGAGACCACAAATCCGATACTCGAAATCCGGGATTTGGTTGAAATCCGCTAACCGAAATCCGATGGCCAAAATCCGATATTTTGGGGCGACGCGACGCGTCGGTACACTGGACGCGACACGTCCGAGTGATTTTCAGAATTTGAAGAGTTTGTCGTTGGTTCGCTTATGTAGCATTTTATATGTTTATTTATGTGTGATCTTAACATGTTGAATGTGGTTATATGTGGATATATATTTATGAATCGAGATTGATTTTAGTTTGTTGTGTTCTCAGGAACTACGAAGACTCGGTGATATTAGACAACTAAACAAGTGCAGTTAAGGACTGAGGTGAGTGGAAGTCTACTCACGAGTGGTAATGGTGGTATTTGTTACGAATTACTAGATTTAAAGATATTGATATACGATGATTGACTGTTGAGTCTGGTACGCGAAGATAAATTGTTTAAGTTTTGAAATGCCATGATAGGCTGTTAATCTGGTAATTATTGATCAAGAGTTATATGTTTGCATACGTGTTATATGTGGTAAAGTTATGTTTGCGTTTGTGGTTGGATGTGTATCTGGGATTGTTTGAGAACCAACTGCTGTTGTAACGAGTTGGAGGTGACCAGCTTCTGTTGTAAAGAGCTGGAAGTAACTAGCCGTTGTTTGTAAAGGGCTAGAAGCGATCAGCTTCTGTGAAAGGGCTGGTTGGGGTCAGCTGTTGTTGAAAGAGCTGGGCTCGTCTGCGGTTGGTTGAACAGTGGTAGTCCTCCTGATGCATGCGTTGTATCAGAGGGGA
>JAUEJL010000469.1:0-10504 GCA_032274825.1 Drosophyllum lusitanicum | reverse complement strand
TTGATACCCGAAAACCCCGGTTTTTGATGTCGTTGCTTCCGCTGCGTACGGGTGTTGGCGTGCATGGATTTCCTACAATAATATCAATGACTCATAGCATATTCTCTATCAAAGTATCTAGCTATTGACCATGGTGCTATATCCTATAAGAATACTTACACTTAGATTTACTAAAAGTATGAACATTATAACGTAACTGTTAAGTAACTAAGATAGTAACAATTAAGAGTTCGCCAATGATTGGTCCATAAACAAAGAGAAAAGAAAGAGTAGTCGCTCCACATGCGAGCTTAGCATGTTATATGAGAGATTCTTCAAGTGTTGTTACAATTTGATACAAAAAGAAAGGGGACGAGGACTTTAGTTCTTTTTTAGGATTTGTATTTGCTTTCCATTTTTAAATTATGTTTCCGTTTAGTAATCATTAACCGACTAAATTACCAATATATCAATTGGTATCTAAGTCATTCGGGGTCCGTTAAAAACGAAGAAAGATGACTAAATTTTTTAGAAATTAATCTGCTGCAACTTTGCACTTAGTAGGTGGGTAATTACTAATTAGCGACACTGGAATAGAAATTAGATGCTAAACCGTGCATAGGAAAAGAAGATTATGAGGCAGCGAGAGTGGAATTGATGTAAAGATGAGAACTATCGGACCGAAGATATGAAGAATTAGTGGGGTTGGTGCTATAGATCACCAAGACCCACTTGTCACCATTTGTGCAAGGGGCATGGGTCCGACTATTATACCACCCTAAGAGCATACGGAGTAAAGATCTCACACCATGCAAAGTGCCTACTTGGCGACTCTACCACACGGTGAACACCTCCCCACTCATTCCCACCGTGCTGCAGTGCTTCTTTCACGGCCCCAACACCCCACTCACACCGCAATGCCCGCACACACACACTCACATACACACAATCTCTCTCTATCTTACCTTCTGTAGATGGAAATAGAGAACCTGGACAAAAAAGGGGCAAGAAAGAAGATATATCTTCCTAAAATGTCACAAATAATCACTAACATTTATGAAGGACTTGTAAACTTACTCATTTGTAGTTTTCGTTATTGGTGTATTTGCAAATGGAATAGAGAACTTGGACAAAAAAGGGAGCACCAACAACTCTCCCATTGAACTGCGACCTTTTTGTTTGTTCTTTTCACCTTTCTTACGCTTAGACGTCATAGAAGCCACAACAGGAGGGCCCTGCAATCAAAAAATAATGCATTTCAAATATTTAATATTATTTTGGTGGAGATATACTAATAACTAACCTTTGATAATGAAATAACACCAAGTAAGTTCAATGCACTTTTTCTTGGAGTGAATAAGTCGTCTCTCCATCCAGAAATTTCTTCCTGCCAGACAAAAGCAATAAAGTTAAAGAAATTCAACCATCTACAGAAGATAACTTGAAAAGAAAACCAGATACCAGTTCAGAAGGAAGATTCTTTCTGATGTACTCATCTGCATCTTCTTCCCACTCTGTAATATCCTATAAAAAGATGTCCCCAAACAAAGAAAACATTATATGTATGTAGATATCAGAGCAAATATCTTAATTAGCAACACACTTTTGTTAATAGTTCTTATAGGGCTATAGGTAATTATAGTTTCTTCCTTCAGTTTTGGTAATAATAGTTTTGGTACGACCAGTTAAAGTGAATGACGTGGCATTAGTAAAAATCTGCATTTGTCATCAGTGACCAATCATTTTGTGCTTGAATTACTAAATTAGCACACTAACACAAAATATAAAGCGGAACAAATACAGATCATTGACAAAAGTACATTGCTATTTTATGACATTTTATATTACTCTTACATGAATAAATATTTTTAGCCCAAATGTATCTCGCATCTTGGATTCAAGAAGCAGTGCTCGATGTATTTAGGTTATAAAAATCAAATTGATTTATCAAACCTTTTCATTCATCACTATGGCCGGGAAAATTGCAAACTCCAGCAAAGATGAAAAGTGTGGTGAAACAAGTCTCCATCCCTGTAAACATATGACAATTCAAATAACAGAAAAAAGAATGAAAAAATAAACTTTACCAACAAAACTAACTGGAGTCAAGAGTATGAGTCAAACTTACTGGGCCCGTTTCAAGAAGTCGAGATATAACATCAAAAGCTAAAGACACGATCCTCTCTGCCAATGTATCCAGCTTCTGTATAAAACAAATATCAAATCAACAATTTACCATATTGAAAACTAAAATGAAGTTAAAAGTAAAGACAGCATATTAAGGTCAAACAACAATTTCAAAAAGGCTTTAGAGTAAAATAGCTAAAATAACAAATGAACATTGCTCAAAACATGGATATACCGTAAGAATAAGTTTAAGTAGCTAACTTGTTTTTCACACTTGTAGACGTGTCTAAATAGGGTGGTTGGCTAGCGGGTCACAAATAGGTTCAGTACAAACTGGTAATTATGTATTAATTAAAGAGAAAATTTCATTAAAAGGTAGCATAAGTTACAAAACTATTGCAGCGAACGTAAAAAAAAAATTATGTAGGATAATCATCTTAGGTACCTGACCTTTTTAAAATGTAACCAAAAGGATTACTCATAACCTGCTAAATAGGTTGCCAAATCCCTTTTTTAAGATTTTTATCCTTCAATTCCTTTCTAGTCAAGACCAAACTCTAGATTTCAACTCAACATTTTCAAGCGAGCGACTCGCGGCATGACCTCACTCGAAACATTGACTTAAAATCAAGAGTTAAAAACTGATTTTACATTCCCCAAAGTAGGAAACTTTGTCACTTATATTACCTTTCAATGCAATTTTCCCTTATAAAATCATGCCCGAATATAATCACAAAAGTATATTAGAACAATAATCTAATTATTTAAAAAAACAATTTAGTGGGCGTTCTACTCTAAAATTGCACATCGAGCAACTTTTCACTGACTTGACCCTTAAGAAATAATACATAACCCAAATTGACCATTCATAAGGTAATGGGTCATCATTGCCACCTATTAAAAACAAAAATTCACAACCATGAGAACTTACACTGAAGTCTGTTTTAAGATTAACTAGTTTCACAACTGAATTTATAATGTCTGGCATAAGTCTGCAAACAGAGATTAAATCAAAATGAGTAGTTGATGAAAAAATTGTATTTTATTAAACTTGATCAATGCTAATAATGCATTACTTATCAGAAAACTTTCGATGTCGGGTGATGAGAGCACAGAAAATAAGCAAACTTCTCTTCCCGCTTTTCAACCTCAACGTGTATCCATCTTCAGAAAAATCACAATCTTGAAATCTTAAAGAGTGAAGAATGTGAATTAAATCACGACAAAGAGAAGGAAGCAGTGGGACCAAGGCAGATGGCATATGTGATCTCACCTATGAAAAGTATAAAGATATTAAAAGAAATCAAAGGTTTTTATAACATTTATGAAATGTAGCAGTTGTGTGTAAACATGTGTTGTTATTGTAAATCTTAGTCTTACAGTTGAACATAACATTTATACTTACAGCATAATAGATGCACTTGCTCATTATCAGAAGACTCTTCTCAACATCGAATTCAGATTTATTTTGAATAGAAATTCCTTCAGTATATTGGTGAAATACAGAAATCAAAGGTACTAGAATTTCTTGTGCAATTAGCTCAAGTTGTGGGGGAACTGGCTCCTTTGCTATTTTCGGGTTCAAAAAGTACTGCCATGAAAAAAACAAAAAGAACATGAATTAAATACCAAAAGCAGTTGCAAACAAGTGCATGAAAACTTAAAAATGTGAGTAATCAAATTTAACAGTTAAGCACCTGGAATGGTCTGATAACTGATTGGAGAACTGTAAGAGCATTGATGGTTTTCCATATGGAATTCCCATTTTTAGTAACCAAATTACTATCTTGAATTACTGATCTCAACTCAGGTACAAGTTCATGCCACAAATTTTGTTTTACAAATTCGGCATCAACAATCGGACGAAACTGCACCACCATTGTGTCAATAACCGACCAAAGTCATAAAAAATTATTAAGATCTATAGCAAATACACGTACCGCTTCAATCAACACTTTCAAGATTGCTGGTTCAGCTTGAAGCAAAGTGCGCACGAGCAAGTCTCTAAATTCCTTGGTGACTCTAGTTGTCCCACCTTCAATTTAAAAAAGTTTTTGGTTTAAAGAAAAAATGAAGAAGAAAAATATAACTTCTTTTGATTAAAGGTGGGGCACCTTCAATCATATTTCGCCTTGTGAAGTTCTTTAGATATGTTGCAGCAGCTATACTTTGACCTTGATTCTCCCCTCCTGCAATTGTTATCATATTCAATTCCATGTCCTAATTTTCATAACAATTACTATAATCACATAGAATCATTAATTAGCTATCTTTCTATAACAATTACTATAATCCCCATTTAGATTCCATAATTTTTCTAATATATCACTTTATAGTGTCCAATGCAGTGCCAAATCTACTTGTGAAAAGTCCAAAATATTTAACTTTTTCCGGTTCCCAAAAGATGTTTTTGCTTCTACTGTGAAGAGTGAATGGTTATTTCCAGTTTCAGGTTGCAGTGCACTTAATGTAACTCATAACCACATTATACAATATAACAAGTATTAAGAGTTCAATTATGTAATTTGAAGAATGAACTATGGGGAAGGCCGAATAAAAAATGAATATTTTAATAAATTACCGGTACAAAAAGAATCAGAAAGATACAATCATTAATTATAACTTGCATAAATCGCTTGAAATTAGATTAATGGAACTCTAATATACCATCCTCAACTTCAGTAAACAAAAACGAAATCACACAGTATGATCAACAACTGCAAGTTTGTAAGCTGTAAGTAACAAAATAAAAATGTTGAATTATATATAGAGCGCAAGTGAAATTAGCTACTCAGTTAAAGCAATATGAGTTTGAGATAGTATTCACCGACGGCGATGGAGATTAAAGCAGATGGAAAATCGGGGTTCAGAGAGAGCCTGTCTAGAGCATCGGTGGCAGAACGGCGAACTTCACCGTCGGCGCTGAGAGTGTTGTTGAGAAGCTGGGCTACTTGCGCAGCTGACTCCATGGTTGCTCGAATCGATATGGGTTGCTGCTACGGCCGAACCCTAGCTCCGGGGATGTGCTTTCACTTTTGAGATATTGGGGGAAGGAGTGGCGCGAAAAAGTGTACACAATGGCGGGAACTCCTTTACTTAGGTCTTCATTTTGTATTATTATTTGTCAATTTGTTAGTAAATAAAGATTTAATTACACGGATGGTATTTTAAGTTACGTTTAAATCATACTTACAGTATTTTATTTGAAAATCTTACAATGTTAGTTCTTAATTTTTAAAAGTTGAACACTCATGATTCTTTGTTTGTTATCAAACGTTAAATTCTTTAAAATAACTATTTTACCCTTTATACAGATGGTTCTTATATATTTTCTTCGGTTTTAAATCACTATATTAAACTCTTAAATCATTTTCTTTAAACTCTTTTAAAATTTACAAAAATCGGTCCTTATACATGAATAGTTATAATTACCTTAGAAAAAAAAAATTACATGAATAAAAAAATCGGTCCTTATACATGAATAATTATTCGTCTACTGTTTTATTTTCATTTTCCATTCCTCTTTTGTTTCGATACGAATTTCGAAAAATATTTTTGTTTATATTCTAACTTCACTATTCAATGTTCATTTTGATTATATTCGAACTTTAATTTTGGTGTTTGTTTCGGTTTGATTCAAATTTTGATTTCACTCTTTTATTCAACTTATATAAATTAATATAATAAAAAATGTGATGTACTATCATTTTACAATGTACCCTAAATAATATCATTAAACAACTGAATAATTTAAAATAATTTATCATTAAATAAAATTATAAAACGAATTCAAAATACTAAAGTATCACCTATCAAGTAGTCAAATGTTAAAGTTGTAAAATCATATAGTCAAAATAACAAATACGTAAATGATGTACTGTTGTTTTAACTTTAAATATTTTATTGTTTATTTTAAGTTTTTTAATGTTTAAGGGCTTTGTACTTTGTTTGACGGTGTTTATTACCCTAAATTGAGCGAAAGTACAACAAACTATGCCTAAATTGCCATTGTATACAACCAACTTCATTTTGTACCTTTAGATACAAACTAGTTTTCAAAAGGCATCATTGTATGCAAGTCACGTATGATAGCAGGTAACTATTCGGTTTTTCTTCTTTTCTTCTTTTTTTCTTTTAATATTTATTTATTTTTATTTATTTCTGGAAAACACTATTATCATCTTCATCACTGTTATACTTTTGTTCATCCAATAAATCTTGCAGAGTATCTTATAACCACCATAGTAATTGCTCATCCAAGAAATCTTGTTTCTTGTATCTTCATCATTGAACTCATGATGTCATCACCATCGTTGAACACTTCGATTTTTGGATTACGATTTTATATCACATATGTGCACATTTCATGGTCAAACACTTCGGTTTTGATCTCTGACCACTTAGAACGCTTCAATTTAAAACCCATTTGGGGTTCTTGAAATAAGATATGATTTACAGTTCGAGAAACGATTTGGAGAAACCCATGTACGGTTCGAGAAACGATTTGGAGTTCAAAAAATGATTAGAGTCTCACGATTTATGATATGAGATGTAGCTCTTCTTCACGATCTGCGATTCTTGTTCTTAACCAGACGAGGTGCTTCGATCAATCGATCAAGCAGACGAGGTTAAGGTTTACGACTTCTTGGTTCGATTTTCTATTCACGAACCCTAGAATATGCATAGCTGGGTGATAACTCTTAAATTATAATGTTTATCTTACAGATTCCCGTGCGTTTAAACTGATTTATGCGGTGAAAATGTTATATTTCGATACTTAAATGTTTATATTTCACCATGCAGACATTTGATAGCAAAATATTAAGAAACAGAGCAAAACCGATGAAATTCAGTAAAAAAAAACAAATCCCAGAAGTCGTGCGGATTTTGGAGTTTAAAATATCAAAAATGAGGAAAATGTACTTTCTACACCCGACTCGTTTCTACGGCCGTAGTTATCCCTTTTACGACCGAAGAAGGGACTGAAGACCAAATTTCAGATTTGGTCGTTCAGCGGTGGTGGTTAAGACGTTGATGTTCAGAAACTCATAAGTCAGATATCGGGTTCAGAAATTCACCTTCGCCTAAGATCTTCGGCACGCATTTATTCATATATGAAGGCGCATTGTTGAAACATGTTCAGCAACCCCTTCTACAGCCGCAGAAGTCCATTCTACGGCCGTAGTTGGTGATCCACTTGCAACCCCGCTTGCGTGCATAGAGAATCCTGTCATGTCCATTTACCTTTTTCTACGGCCGTAGGAACCCATTTTACAACTGTAGAAGGTACTTCAACAGCACTATAAATTCAGCATTTCTGGATAGTTTCAAGGGGGGTCAATATTCCAACTTTTTGCACTTTTCTCTCAACATTTTGACCATTAATAGTCTAAAAACTCTAGTAGAAGTTCTTAGGTGATTCTAGGAGCTTGAAGAAGGTGCATTTGATCATTTGGAGGTACTAGCTTCATCATATACACATCTACACATCTAGTTTCATCTTAGCTTAACGGGTCATTAGTATAATATTTCATTATTTACTTTTCCAGCAATGATTCCATGTATCTGTTACCATGAGTGGCTAGAACACTTATTTACTTAGGCCAAGATGAATCTTGGCTAGTTATATTATATATGCTACTATGATTATATTTATGATGATTCCATGAATCTTTGGTAATACGTGTCTTAATGTAGAAGTAATCTTGACTATTTTTCTTTCATATTCAAGTCATGGGAGATTACGATCATGTTGGGGTTAAAATACTACATGTGAAAAGTACCAATATTCGAGTGTATGTATATTTCAAACTTGTATGTTCATGTGGGTTTCTCACTAGAAATATTTGTTATCTCCATGGTGGGTATGTGCACTTGGGATACCTGTCTTGGACCAGAGTGGTATTGGCTTGATTGTTAGAGATTTGGTCAAGTTATGTCCTTATACTTGTCTTGGACCAGAGCGGTATATGCCGTGTTTATTAAAACCATTTGAAAATTGAAACACTCGTGACCAATGCGGTTTTCTATTAACTTATGATTTTCATGAATATGGATTAAACCAAGTATAACCTATCATTTGATTGTTTTAAAAAATGACAAAGTTTTGGGAGGTTAATGTGTGTCTATAGCATTAACTTTCTAAGGGTTTGTATGGGTAGTGTGTGTCTATAGCACTACCCTACTTTTGTTAATCAAACTGGAGTCATCACAAATTTAGTTATCGTAGCATGTATAAACATACCATGATTAGCCGAGAGGATTCGTATTAGTTTCGCTCATTTTTATTTAGATATTTGTGTTTAAAGTTTGAAACGCCATTGCAGTTAGTTTGATTGTTCTATATTATTACTATGATTTACTTGCATGCTTGGACTAGACAAGATGATGGTTGAGTATTAGTAGTTACCGTATTTTTCCTGTGTTCGATACTCGGTTTTATAAACTATACTATATATGTGAGTACACTACCCATGCGTGTTGTATTATTTCATAATTCTATATTTTAAAACTCTACGTGTGAAAGCTTTTAATCACCTTAAAACTATTGCATATCACTCACACCAGTCGTTAAACTATTTTTTCCCCTTTAAGCTAATCCCCTTTTCCCAAAGTTCTAAAAAACTCATTAAGGCGTTGCCATTAAGGGTGTAATCGAGCCGAGCCGAGTTCTGTCAAGCTCGAGCTTGACTCGAATCACAATACTCGAGCTCGAAACTCGACTTGAGCTCGACCGATCCTTGATTTTTCAAGCTCCAGCTCGAACTCGAACTCGGTAAAGTAATCGATACACTCGAGCTCGGCTCGACTTGACTCGTTTAAAAAGGTGAAAATTTGCTAAACATAAAAGAGCCCACACTAACCAATAACTAAACACAAAAGCAAACAAAAGAGAAAATCAATCGAGAATAGTAGCAATTTTTTATAAAATAGTAGCACAAACAAAAATTCATAAACTTAAAGCAGCAAATCATAGCTTCATCGGTCTCATACTCTGACCTTAGTAAACAAAATCCAAACCAAAACTAATACTATCCCATCGCAAAACAACATGAACAAGAATGCTTAAACCCATATTACATGCTTTTTACAGCAATAATTTCATAAAAATTCATCGGTTGACAAACTAGCATAAACACCTTGACCTTAATAATAACTTTTATCCTCACAATTTCATCAGCAAAATGGGAAGCAAACACTAGCAGGAACAAGAATTCTTTAACCCATATAAAAAATAAACAAAACTAAACAAATCCATGACCTGTACAAAACAAATGCAACAACAATTGAAGCTGGAATTAATCTTAAAATGATGAGATTTGCAGGAGTTCGAACCAGTCATCGGCGGTCACAAGCGAGGGTTTGACCGTCAGCAACATTGCAATCCGTGAGAGGTAGTCAATGTCGGTAAAAGTTCAACCGGAAGAAGAAAGCGAACCCATGAAGGCGTCGGCAACGGTGGAAGAAGAAGATGAAGGTGAATTGATGATGTGTCGGCGGAAGTTTGAAATGGAGGGATGGAAAAGCAACTTTAGAAATGAGATTAGGGTTTTAAATTTCTAAGTACTGTGCGTGTGTTTTAATATGTATACGTGTATGTCTATATATATAATATATATAATGGCAGAAGTGTAATTTGGCGGAAGCTCAATTAGGCTCGCGAGTCTGACGAGCTGTGTATTTTAAAACTCGAACTCGACTCGGTACACTACTTGAGTAGCTCGAGCTCGACCCGATTTACATTGAGTCGATTTCGAACATTTTTCGAGTCGATCCCGAGTATCTCGCGAGTTGTCTCGACTCGACTACACCCTTAGTTGCCATGACTCTACCAAAGTGCCAGGCCCGACTATGCCGTCAAAAGAAGATCCAAGGAGCGTGTATAAGACTTGTCACACTCAAAGGCATGGCTATGCGTGCCTTTACCGACATAAGCCTGGTTTTTTATTTGAATTTAAAGTGTTGGTTTATACATGCATGATATATAAGCAGAATAATTGAATAAATGGTTAGTTATGACATATGATTGGATCGAATAGAAAAAAAACATAATGATAACACTTTTTGTAAACTTGATATAAATATATAATTATGTGTATTTTTTCTTTTTGCATGTATAATAGTATATATTTAATTATGAATTATATACAAAATTGTTATCTTAATTCACGCCTTAGAAAACGTTATATCCTCACCATGAATCCAAAAACTTGAAACTTGAAACTTGACCATGCCGCCGCATCATATCTCGCCTTTTTAAGTTAAAACCTTGTTTTTTCATAAAACTCATTTCCTATTTATTAAAAATCTACATCTAGTGTTATGAAGAATGTTCAATATAGTCCATAATTAATTCATAGTCCTAAGGGACTAATTTTAGCCTTTGGATCAATGTCAT